>OZ018311.1:17115959-17275959 GCA_963969455.1 Arge pagana | reverse complement strand
GAAGAGAGGGAGAGAGGGCGAGGGGGAGAGGGGGAGAGAGGGGGAGGGTGAGAGAGTGAGAGAGAGAGAGGAAGAGAGGGAGAGAGGGAGAGAGGAAGAGAGGGAGAGAGGAAAAAGGGCGAGAGGGAGGGGGGGAGAAAGGGAGAGAGGGAGAGAGGGAGAGAGGGAGAGGGGGAGAGAGGGAGAGGGGGAGAGAGGGAGGAAGAGGAAGAGGGCGTGGGAGAGCGTGAGGGAGAGGAAGAGGAAAACAGAGAGAAAGAGAAAAAGGTCGAAGAGAAAGAGATAGCGGGAGAGGTAGAGGGATAGGGAGAGGAGAAAGGAGATCAAATTGGGAGAGGGAGAGGGAGAGGGTGAGGGAGATGGAGAGGAAGAGGGAGAGGAAGAGGGTGTGAGAGAGAAAGAGGAAAAGGAAGAGGGAAAGAAAAAGGGGGAGGGAGAGGAAGACGGAGAGGGGGAGGGAGAGGGAGAGGGAAAGTTAGAGGGAAAGGGAGACGAAGAGGAATAGGGAGAGGGAGAGGGTGAGGGTAAGAAAGAGGGAAAGGGAGATGTTGAGGGAGAGGGAGAATGGGAGAGAAAGGAAAAAACAAAGGGAGAGGAAGAAGGATAGGGCGAGGAAGAGGGAGAGGTAGAGGGAGAGGTAGAGGGAGAGGGAGAGGGAAAGGAGGAAGGAGAGCATGAGTGCAATCATCTCCCACGCTTTTCATGAAATTCTGAAAAAATGGTTGGAAAATCGGAATATTCCCTCTTTCCCAGCGATCAAGTCAGACTGCTTAATTCTTCCGAAATTGTGGTTCGCTACTCGCGCATAGTTGTAGAATTTGAACTCATAGTCACTCAGAGTCAGAGTCACGTAGGTGGAAAATTTGCTTCGTCACCACATAATTTACTAAAATCATAATTTTATCGAACGGATGATTATCAAAAAATATTAAAAGTCTAACTTGTTTCAACTATGGTATTAAATATTATGGCATCATCACCGTATGGAAAGTCATTTCGAGAACCTATTCTGAAGTAATAATTCGTCAAAACAAACAGCAAAAATCCATTCAAATGAACAATGTTTATTAACGTTCTCTACTCATTAGCGGTTAATTTTATCTATTATCCAAGTTTTGTAGTCATTTTCTAGGAAATTAAATTCATCTCAATAGAATTGTACAAAACTATGTTGTAGAATGCGTGCATCAATTCAATGAATGCAGATGTTGCAACTGGTAGAAAATCGTTGAAACTGAACGCAGTCTCATTGCTAGAGCGCGGTTGGGATGAGGGATATTATTGTACCAAGCTATCACAAGTTTTTCCACAAAGATACTTATAATTAAGTGGTAAGTACCTTTCAATTCATTATTTACAGAGCGTACATAAATATTCGAAATGTTTGAAAAGAACTCTTTATGGAATACAATTTGAAAATAATAACCCTAAATATTTTACAGTAACCATGCCAAATTATATCTAAAATATCTGTCATAGAAACTCGGCGCGTATTTATTCAAAAACGACATTTCGTGAACCGGAACCTGTTTCCGAAACGATGTAACTTTGCTTATTTGTGGATATTTTTTTCTCTGAAAGACAATTTCGCCTGTAATCTGTTACAAGTTTTTGTTTGTTAAATATAGTCAAGCTAACCGAAGGTTTAAACTAATTTTTAAAATTGTAGTTTCTAAAGATTTTTATCATCAAAATCAAATCTAAATTGGCCACCTCGGTGATTTTGAGCTTATAATTGGGTTTTTCTCGCCTCGTTATGATTGAAGATTTCCCGTTTGTTAAAGATCATTCAGTTTCATTTTTCGTATTTTTATAAAACTATTTCGATTCGTCAAATTCGGTTGCTTCTTTCCGCGCCATTACAGGGACGAAATTCTCAGATGTGTCGATATTTTACGTCGGGATTGATGAATTTTATTCGTAGAACATGCTCGTCGGTTACAAATCCGATTGAGGCGTCGAAAACTACCCGCACGAAGACCTGCAAGTCTTCCTTCGAGAACATATATACTTTCAAGGGGTTCCGGCACCCTTGGATTCGCACCCTATTTATGCATCGCCTTGGTTCTCGTTTATTCCATAATCTTTGAGATTGGAAGGGTTGAAACGAGCTGAATTTCCACAAGACTACTGGATTTCGTCCCACTGTTGATCCAACCCCGCGCAATATCATTCGACGCTTGGATCAAACTGAGCTTTAAAAAATATCATAGTCGACCAACGCTCACATCTAATTTCAGGAGTCCCACAATCTTTGCCAGCTACCGGTAAATCTAGCTATCGCACAAAACTAAATATCACGCTTTGGACAATACTTTTTCCACGTCAGGCCTCGAAATGCCCTGCTACGAACAGCTTTCGGCGAAATAAATGAATAGCGATTAAATATTATGACCCTCGATGTCAGTTAGCGCGTAGCCCTCAAGATGACACTTAAGATAATTAAAAGAACGCGTCAAGAAGTTCCTCACCGCTCCATAGTTATAGATTCTCAACAATGCTTCAACGAAAGCTTTTGGTGCGTCAAAAAGAAATGGGCTAAGACGAAGAGAAGTGAGTGGTGAATTTGATTTTGTGACACGTATAACCACCGTACAATTACCTACAGTCGCACGTATATACGTTTCTAAGAACAAGTAATTTTGAAAACGTCTGATCATATTGAGTCCAGTTAGAGGTTCTTCGGATCGGATCGGTCTAGTTCAGACTTGGCTGAAAAATCCTGTCCCTGTTTACCAGATTTGCGTACTGCGCGTTTTTCCGGTAATCGGCATTGTCGATTGCATTAGTTATCTGAGAAGCAATGCATAGATTCGAAACAACCCATTTTTTTTTCAATTAATAATGCATCACCTATTGCAGAACCGATTAATTTTTCAATGGACAATGCATGGAAAATGCATATCTATTCGCTTACTAGATTTTTTTGTTTTTTTCATCATTACCTGATTTCTCCGACGTTTTTTTCCCTTCTTTTTCAAATTTTCTCGAAGTTTAACAGCTTTTTCTGATTTTTTGATCTTCTTCTCATACCTTGAGCTTGTTTTTCAGTTTTATCATTATCGTTTTAACGATTAGTTGAGGTTTTCGAGTTTTTGATTTAACTTTTTCCAAAGACACTGGTATATCACGATTGCGCAATAGTTGTAACAAATTTCATCAGTCATCTTACATCTAATTTATTTCTGTTTTAATTATTGTTATACCGTTTTTCGCAGATTCTCTCGATTTCTCAGCTTCGATATAGATGTCTCATTGTGCTGTGAATATATATCACCTATCGAGAGTTGCTGATTTATGTTCCGACATAATCTCAAAAGCGTGATATATAAATTGAGCTATACTGCTATTCCGCCCAACCCCTCAATTAATTTTGTTTTCTACTCGGCGACGCACAGACGACTAGATTAACAGATTATTTCTCGCGTAATCGAAAGTACTTCAAAAATTGTGATCATGTTGAGAACATTAACAAAATAGAATAATTTTTCTCATTATCGAGAGTCTGTTCAAAATTATAATACTGCAGTTGTATTTAGGAAAGCGCTGAAAAATGATTCAGTGTCTAAAATTGTGTACACATTTTTAGTAATGAGTAATTTAGAATGAGTAATCTTGTTATGTATAATCACTGGGAGCTTTTAGCTTGATCCCAACTTGATTATTATAATTATTATTTTAGTTCAAACTGTGCACTCTAAAATGCACAGATCACTGTTTCCAATGTTTTTTCTTGCTGCTACTGCATTCCGATTTGCAAATGAGATAACGTTCTGTCTATAGACAGAGTGTTCCATTTTAATCCCCCAACCCAAAAAGAGGTAGTAGAAGTGCTTACAGAAAAACAAGTTTCGAAAAACGTTTTAAGACTTTCAGGGGGTCTTAATTGAAAATGTAAACATGTGTGTAAAAAGGTAGGATATTGCGGAAGATGGTATTTACGAAAAAATTGCTTGGCTGTAGCGATATTGAGGTGAATAATACTAAGGCTCGGCCATCTGGCCTAGAAATATCCGCGAGGGAAACTATCACTAACATTTTTTTTCCTAATATCCTATCTTATTACATATGCATTTACATTTTCGATTATTTCATTTTCGACAATTTCCTTCCGATACATATCTGGATGTGAAATTTTTCGCCATTTTCATTCCCGTTGTCAAAAATAAGTGGTTTCATTCGACAAAATACAGTTGACCCTTAAATGACCCACTCTGTGAGCCCCGGATCAATTTTGGGATCACCATTGGATGACCTTCTTGAAACCCTAAAACTTGTCTGAAACATTTTTTTCTACAAGCACTGCAATTAGGGTCGAGGTATTCAAACGGGACACCCTGTACATCGCAATTTATGAGCAATGATAATTTATGATTTTTAATACGAAAAGGATTTTTTTCGATCGATTATTCCATTTATAATAAACACGGTTTCGCCCAGAAATGAATCATTTTTTTTGTTCAAAACATGTTCACTGAAACTTTACTTATTTTATGTCGGACTTATGTAACGGGGCAGCATTTTTCACGGCGCCCTTAAACGGCACTATGGTAAGTTTGGCCCTAGGTACCTCCCGTAACTCTTAAGCTCGTGATCCATGTGCAGAAGCAGAAAAAGAGGACGATTTTCGGATGATATATAATCGTCACCACTGTGATGCCAGCCCGTGGAACGACGAAATGACACGAGACACTTTTGGAATCTTCGACGAGTCGAAGAGCTCTACCCGATTTTTCTTCCATTTCGTAAAATGTTGATATTATTTCCTCGACGTGTTAAAAGATGGTCGACGCAACGTTCGTTTCGCGGATCCAAGAGGAGAGTGGGCGAGTACAGACGTATAACTTCAAACAGTCAAAGGTTGGAAAGGTAAGGGTTGGCGTTATGAAATATGAGTCAGCCACCACCGAGGCCACCGTCTGCTTTGCTCTCGTTTCTCGAACCTCCACCGTCAGGAGGGTGGGCGAGCAAGTACCCTCGTCACAACTTCTTCTTCGCAGTCTCCCAGCAACCGGCCACCCTTGGCTATGCCACCCTCTCGCCGATCTTTGCCCCTGGGGTCCACATCCGCGACACATGTTCACACTATCGGTGCCTTCTCATCCTTCGTCCCCGTGAATACGCCTAAAGATATTCTCCCGAAGGAAGACTCTACGAGGGAGAAATTCTATCTGGAACAATATGGTATACTCGGATGCTGGGCGTGAATTTTTCACGAGATCATTTTTCCCCTTATTTTTCATATTTTTCTCGTTTTTTTTTCCTATTTCCGAGTCTATTCGAACTCCCTCGCTTGCCAAATCGATTTCCCATTCAGAGATCAATTCTCCGTACTTTTTTTTCAAAGTTTCAAATTCACGTCCACATCTGATTCTCCCTTTCGAATTTAGGTTTTTCACTGTCAGATTTCGGAAATAATCGCTCTAGTAAAAGGCTCGTTGAAGAATGCACTCACGAAAAGTATTACACGATTCCCTTTAAGAGGAGAATTTCAAACCATAAATAATTGATTTTCATATAATAAATAAACTTCACCACGTTTCATCACTCTACTGAGAATGAAATTGGCGAACATCCAGAATTAAGTTCGATAAGAAATAAAGGAAATTCGAAAGGAATAAGTTCGAAAGAAAATAAAAATCGGTGGTCCCGAGGAACTCGGTGCTTACCCAACATTCGGCAAATTGATTTTTTTAATTATTGTGTCTCATTTCGAAAAAGATCACTTCAATCCGGTTAGCAACTCTCAATCCAATGTAAGTATTATAACGAGTGAGCAGACAGAAAATTCATTCAGCATATGTCTAGAAAACATATGTCTCGTCTACTTCTTAGAGTTACTTCCAAACGGCACGGTCGAAGCTGAGTAACTGGGAACCGATCAGCTTAAATCGTGATTATCTTCACGTTTCACACATTTCTAAGATACGTGTAGTAATTTTGGAAATGTGTCCGTGTATGTGCGTGTTCATGCGCATGTGTTCGTTGATCTGTTGCAGCGATCAGGCACAGTTGGTTACATTGATACGAGATTTTGCTGAAATTGCTCAACGGATTGCAAACTCGCGACTGAAAATTCGTAAAGATATTCATTTTTGTTTTTCAAATCACTCACTATTTTTTCGTACCCAGTTTATGGATCAAATTTGAGCCGACTAGGTCCAGCCGTTCGTCCGCTACAGTAGGCGACCGGTTCATTTTTTTCGCGCGAAATGATTGTTTATCCGGTATAATGATGGACTAGCTGGATATATTCTGCTCGAATGCTATTGGAAGTTCACGTGCAAGTTCTGGATGTTCTAAAAATCACTTGACAGGTTCCAAAATGGCGTACAGGAATTCGTTACGTAAACCATTTTTCTGATTACTTGTCGGATGGGTTTCAAAACTTTCACGTACATCGGTCGTGCGTGTGCGAAGAAGCCTAACATTTTTGTGCTCCTGCCAAATTAGTTGCAAGAGTTTCTTGGAAATCAAGTCGGAAGCGATCGGATTGCAAAACAAAGCGGCTACGCTCCCGACTCAGCCAAATAAGAATCATATTTGTGAAATCGATTTCTCATTCGCATTTTCATACTTTATTTTTAAATCTATTTCACGAGTTGAATTTCATAGCAGCTCATAATTTCCGGTATCTCAGTCCATTTCTCATCTACAAAATTATCCTCGCGAAGAAAAGTTTCATTTCATGATGATCGACGCTCGTTCGATCAAGTTACAGGGCTGAGGCTAGTCAGGGAATTAACAAACATGAATACTTTAAATAATTTTTCGCCAGTCGTTCAATGTAATTTATAAAACAAATGATACAAAGTTATTATATTATATTTTACTTTTATTTCACCAAAATTGACGAAATTTTTTTCTATTGTAGATCAAATTATCTTCATATTTGTTGGACCCGGTCATGCGTTGCGGTGATCAACGTAATATTTTACTATATCATTTGAAATCAAGGAAACGAAAAAATCATTAGTTTAATAGCTCGATAACTCTGTATTATTTGTTTTCTAAAATGAACTAGTCTGCTGCCAAGGAAAAATTATTTGAAATAGCCATTTTTTTAAGTCTCTGACTACCCCTAACCCCTTAAGGGGAGAAAACCCTTTACATTTTTCAAAAAATTGATTTTTTTCACATAGTTCGATAGTATAATATATTAAGAATATACTTACAACGGAAGAAATAGAAGTATGAAATGTTTACGGACTTGTCTGACTAGAGCCAAAGGCTGGTTTAAGCCAATGACTTACACAAACGATGGCCATACTCAAAATGCAAATGAAAGTTTCAACGCGACTGTGTGGTTGCGATCGAATCCAAAACATCTGCATTCTCGACGAAATATCGTCCAAATCTCAGCCTACGTTCCTACTGGGCTGTTCAATGCGGCTATACCTGAAATCTAAGAATCATGAACAACTTAGCCCTTATGTGCGGACCCAGGTACCCACCTCGTCATATTTTCGTCAATATTAAAAAAAAAGTCGATCTGGGCTTTCAGATCCTTGCGATTGAACTCTTTACGGATCTATTTCACTATTTAGATTATATAACACATTTTTTTATAAGAAAGAAATAGGTTTGAAATGTTACTCGCGGAGCGCACCGAGGTACCCGGGTACCCACTACGTGAGATATGATTCAATTCAATGAAAACCAGTTTTATTATTTGATGAATATTATCTTATTGTTAATAAATGATACAATGGCATAATGTGTGATAGTGAATAAACAAATTAACCATTTTTTATTAGAGTCTACGAATAAAAATGTTCCTAAATAATTCTAGTATATTTTACTTATTATAATTCCTTATAATTAGTTTACTGTAATTTTGTACAAATAGTTGGTTTTTTTTTGCTAAATGAAATGAAAATAAATCTAAGGCTATGGTATGTCTGATTTTTCGTATTGAAAACAACGACTTTCTCGTTAATTGAAATAATTATAGTAGTTTTTAAAAACAGCACTTGAGTCTTTTCTGTTATAGTTCCCCACTAAGTGCTCAAAAATGGTTGCAGATCGCATTATTAATGTATCTAATTGATTGAATATTAGGTTATTTTCTAGAGGTGAGTGCACGGGTGCGAACCAACGTCGATAGAGTTGGGTGCGCACAACAGGGTTAAGTATCATTGTTAGCACTTACGCCAAAGTTTTCGCCGAAAGCACCAATGCCGTAATTCAAAAAGTATCGATCGATCTAGCTGGGGTTTCTGCCTACAACATTATCAGAAGGATAAACCTTAAGTTTCAATGATACCGTGTGAACGCACGACTTTCTGGGGCCAAAAATTGTCAAGAAAAAGGTCGAAAACATTTGATTAAACAGCCTACTTTTATCCTTGAATTCATACTTTTTTAATAGTTTTAAAGAATTATCCTTCCGTTGTACACGTCGGTAATCGAAAAATATTTGAGTTTTCTGTTTTAGATCAATAGAAAAACTATGACAAGTGCGGCAGTTTTCGATGACGCGCAAAATACGCCGAAGTGAATAATCCACCACGTCGCCATTTGCAGCTGTGAAAAAATAAGCAAAAGTATTTTTCAACAGTCAAAAGTTGAAATAAAATAATGTTCAATCTTCAAGATGATGCAATTATATTATCATCTTCAAAAACTTCATAAAAAATTACTAATTTTCGTTATTACATCTAAAGGGTTTTCGCCCCTTAATGATCACTTCCCGACTTGACCTGACGCTCGACTCACTTGTTTCCAAATACATCAGGACTGCGCACTTCAGATGCGTGTAAGAAAGAAAAGCAACTTTAAAATACGGAATCAAATGGGAATAAAAACGACCGAGTTATTGCAGGAATCTAGCGCGGGTCTCCATCGCCGCGATTCGCGGTCATTTCCCTCGAGACGATTTTCCCCGATATTACAGAGCGTGCAGCTGGTCACTGGCCGATTCAAATCATCCCTTAGCCATGCTCGGCCACGTATCGATGGGTAACACCTCCCATAGTCCTAATCGATCGTCGTACGGTCTTCTCTCCGACTTGAAATACTACCCCTCGTGTCCACTCGAAACAACCCCAAGGAAATTCCCTGTGAAAAAAGGGCGAAAACCGTACAGCGTCCCGGGGTGACCCCAAAAATTCGTCGAGAGTAATTCGAACCGCGAGACGTCGTACGAATTAACGATGCGGAGAAGGAGAAAAACGTTGATCGTGTAGATCATTACGAATAGCGAAAACGTAAACGACAAAATTTCCCCCCGTTGTTCGTAGTTTTTTCGCGCAAACTCTGTTGTGTAATTACTCGGGTACATGATATCGCGGGAAACTTTTCGCGCGGAACTAACTACAAATGCTGTAATTTTTTCGAGATTTTATGACCGCGAATTATGGAGCTGGATTTGCATGGAAATAGGAACGGGTGTGTTCAACCAAACGATTCCATTCATTGGAATATTTAAATTCGAATTCCCCTGCCGAGGCCAAATACATGAACCGGTACTAATAATATTCCAGAAAATTGACTAAATACGACGCTTCGGCGAGGTGCATATCGACCTAAGTTAGGGATAAACCGTCGTAGATAAAGCCATAGTTGGCGACGAGTCAAAACTTCACTCGTTCAAATACTTTCGCTCGTTTCACTCCGAAAATTGCTATTCAGACGACTGACACATTTGTACATTGCAGCTCTCGCAGCGCAATTATCGAAGGCCTAAGGCAGAGCTCTTGACATCACACGAATGATGACAAATCTGAAGATATTCGATCGATTATGTACATATTGAACTATCTATATCAAGATATTAAAACAACTATGCATACCTCATCTCAGCAACGTAGCGTAGCGGGGATGGTGGGACTCGTTTGGGGTGGAAAATATCACAATAAAGAATATTAATGTCTTGTAATCTGAACTGAAAATTCGATACAATTCATTTCATATTTTTTTCTCAACTACAATTCGCACCAATTTAAATGAGCATGGAATTTTTTATCATTTAAGGGGGTTCACCCATGTGATGGGTTTGAGAAATCGATTTTTCTTTTCATAAATTGTTTCCTTACCATGGTTAGAATACGGTGGTAAAGTGATATTCCAAAATTCGAAGTCGTTATAAAGATACAGCAGTTAGACGAAGCAGCTGTATTGAAGGTAAGTTATGATCTTCATAATTTCAACCGGACTTTTATCAAAACTGTGTTCTTCAAACTTTCCTCCATCATATCTTGAGAACGGATTGACCGAATGACTTCAACTTTATAGGGTAAATTCGGCACATATAGACGCACGAAATGAACTACTATCATTATAAAATTCCTAATTTTTCTATTTTTTTTATAACAAGAACATAACAACAACAAAATATGAAGTTCGATACTTTTTCTTCAGAGGTCTACCAAAAATCGAATTTTTGGTATTTTTAATTGAATATAGGTCATTCTGTGCATTTACGCTTACAGATTGAAACGCCGTTAACTTTTTTTATTTTAGATAAGCCAATCAGCCGGACCCGTGGAGGAAGTGAGCGTCCATTTTTTTCGAGGCGGGTGTGTTCAGAGCACTATAACTCCCGTTTTATTGGATATTTTTGGCTGAAAATATATATACGTACTCTTAAAATACATATAAATAACTGACGAAAAACTTAAAGTCCTATGTTTTTAATGGTCGTAAAAAAATCCCTGAAAATACTTCAAAAACAGGCCGTCATATGGGTGAATCCCCTTAATCTGTGACAGAATCCGGGAATCCCTTTTCTTTGAATCAGTCTAGCCATTCAGCTCGTTCTAGCGTCAGCACTAATCAGTTGCATTGCGGTAATTCTCCGTATTCCATTTTATGCTTGGATATTTCACTACAAATATCTAGAGAGAATCAATTCTTTCGGATGGGAAAAAAGAGTTCAATAATGTCCAAAAACACCTGTGAATTAGGATACAGCGCGAGGAAGTCCGTCCGTGAATATTTTTTTAAGAATTGCAAGTAACTTTTGTTGATTTGCTATCCAATTGCCACATATTTATGTCACTAAAAATCTATTGTAATACATGTATTCATTAAAAAACATGTGCACAATACATAATAACGAATGTATTGTTGCCGAAAAAGTCTGTGGCATTTCTATAAATTTTCGAGATTTTTGAGTTAAATACCTAAATTTAGAGGGCGACGCATTAGGCTCACGCCCCGGACGGGTGAAACTCACTCTACGCCACGGCCTCACCTAGAAACGAAAAAATCAGCATATTCCGATTTACATTAACGTAGATCACGTTTTAGTTACCAACTTTCGCAATGTTTGGCAAATTGGTGGTGAGTTATATAAAATAATCTATTTCGACATTTTGTCTCCTCATTCATTATTATAGTAAATCAACAATACTTATTGTTAGTCGTCATCGAAATGCTGAGATTTTTTTGTTTTTTCTTTCATCTTTTTTCTGACATTATTATTTTTTAAGTCTGTTTTTCAGTTTCGTCATTATCCTTTTAATGATTGATTAAATTTGTCGAAGTTTCGAATGTAACTGTTCCACATATATTGGTATACCATGATTGCGCATTGGCTGTAATAAACTTGAGCAGTGATCATACATCGTTTATCTTATTTTATTTTATTCGGTTCCGTCGATGCAAGGTTCATATAAATCGGCTTGAAATGGTACAGACCTCGCAGTGGCAGCAACTCGGTACCATGAAACACGACGAGAACGCAGTGACGTCTTATCGAAGTCCAGACGACTGTCACCATTTGAAATGACGTCTGACAGAGTGTAAGATGTGGAAAGATTCAAGATGGCATGTCGAATGGTAAG
This sequence comes from Arge pagana, assembly GCA_963969455.1. NCBI lineage: Eukaryota > Metazoa > Arthropoda > Insecta > Hymenoptera > Argidae > Arge > Arge pagana. The sequence continues at coordinate 17,264,170 of OZ018311.1, read as the reverse complement.
ATGGAAGGGTTATTAACTAGCAGACGGGGGCGTGTCGGTTCGGGTCACCTTCATTTATTCCTAAAAGGTCAGAAGATGAAACGAGGATTGCCCAAAAGTTACGATGCATGAGACAGCTTGGACTTCGGGTTTTCCATCAACTAATTTCCCGTCCTATTCTTGAAGATCCGACGCGTTTCTGACGGATTTTCGTAATGGTCGCCTCAGCAGTCTCCTCTTTCGTCGTCCTAACGCTTGAATATCTCTGACGAGTTTCCGAAAAATGGATTAATTGATGCATTAAGTCGCATGTTTATATGAAATCGCTATTTTTTTTGTGTGATTTCTATCTCATGTCATAAATATTTTTTCCCGAATTCTATTTTTTATGATGAGCGTCTGAAGAAAACGATTTGGCAAGAGGAGAAATTAGGGATAAATGGATAGAAATATCTATCCATGTATCATAATCTATCATATCGATAGGAAATTAATATCCATCGGCGATCATCTGAAAATTTGACGAATACATTTTTGATTAAGTAAATTCTTTTCATATTTTGTCACATATCAATCTGGACTACAAGCATCACGGGAGACTGACTTTCCAAGTATCAATTTGGGTATCAGTTCTTCTCGAGTTGTGTCACACCGATCAGAAAATAAATCTACTGCTCCTTCATTTTCGTAAAAATGAGGTGCGGGTCATGTAAAGGTTCGTTTTTAAAAACGCTATAAAATGAATCCACATGAATACTTCTCGGAAATCAGAACAACGAATTTTTAATGTCACGAGAAATGCACGACAACGACGTGACACTTGAACTGTTCTTCGGATTCTACTGGTTTTGTTTCTGAATTTGCTAATTTTTTATTGTCTACGCAAAAATGGCGCATCACGATACCGGCTTTGATCGAGAACATTGAAAAGCCATGCAGGAATAGAAACGCGGAGAGTGGGAAAAAAGAACTGTCAATTTCCCCGAGGGACATATATATAGACAAAATGGCCTGTAGCAAGCCCGCACTATGCTCCCACACTTGGCCTGATTTTAAGAGATGTACTCTAGGGGATAGTTTTAAAATTCTTTTCCCGTACTCGTAGTTCCGAAGAGACGGGAAGGGGGAAAATTCGGTGAGCCCAGGGCACGCGAGTCTTGGGGACAGAAACACACCCCTCATATCAATCTTCGGATCGATAAATGACGCGTGTTGGTGATTCTATGCTACTCACAACGTGCAGACACCTGAAATGCCGTAAGATTTTAGTTGCTAGCATCCCGTCGAACAAATTTAATATAAATGACCAGAACACCGAGCATCGTCTTTGTTTGTTGGCGGAAAATTCGCGAGAATTTTGTGAATCCGTTATCGTGTTGGCGAGAATCAAAGAGTTGGAGTCCGAATTGCTTCCTCACCCGCCCAATTCATCAGATTTAGCATCCTCGGATGATTCTCCCAGTTACAAACTTCAAAAAATGGCTCGGTGATGAAGGATTTGCCAACAACGAAGAGGTAGAGTCTGCGATTGATGGTTATCTTGAGGAACTCGATGGTTCTCGCTATAAACAGGGTATCGAGCTGTTAAACATCGCTGGGAAAAGTGAGCTAATAAATGTAGATCTCTATTATATAAATGGGGTATTCTCCCTCAAATCGGACAGTTTGAAAAATATTTATTTTTGATAATCTGAATTTGTTCCCATTTTTTATACCTTTTTGAAAAAACTTTCCAGGTAAATGTTGAGATTTTTTTGAAGACCCGTTCAGAAGACATCAAATCTCAGTTTTTTTGCCCATAACTTTTGTAATAATTAATTAAGTTACAGCCTATATTTTATAAATTAAAAATTAAATGGAGACAGTTTGTTTACAAACAGACTTAAGGATTAACTATTCATTTTAAACGCCTTTAAATTAATGCGAATTTAAATTAACAGAAAATTGACATGCATAGTAATTAATAGAGAAGACAAAAATTTGTTAATATTTAAAAATGAAAAAAAAAAATTATCAAGATCCCACGATCGGACCGAGCTAAAAAGTTGTTGAATGGGTAGTGGCTTGTGATAAAAAAATTTCAACCAAAAATCAAAATAAACGCTCATCTTATAAAAAAAAGAGTTAAAGTTTGAGATTTAAGAATCACGCACAGAAATATTGTGAAAAAAAGCGAAATTTTTTTTTCTGAAAACTTCATAAAAAATGAATTTGGAAACAAAGATCTAACTTGATCAATTATTCAAAAAGTTTTAGACAAAGAATAGAAATTTTATGTTTTTTGAATGGGTGATCAAAAAAATCTCATAATTTTACCTGAACAGTTTTTTCGAAGGGTAAAAAGAATGTAAAAAAATCGAGGAAATCGAAAATAATTTTTTGCAAGCTGTCTGATTTGGCACGGAATGCCCTATATATATATATATATATATATATATATATATATATATATATATATATATATATATAAATCAAAATATATATATAATATATTTATATATATTATCCAATTTTTTCGTTTTCTTTGTTAGATCGGATACTTCTCGGACTACCCTCGTTTTGTGGCATTTTCGTGATTATTCCCAGAAAAATCTGATAAGTTTTTATTTGTTCATCGCTTTAGCGAATAATAAAACGTAATCCTCGCACGATCGGGGACCCGAAACGTTACATTGGATGTTCGCTTACTTACATTATTGCGACAAATGAATTCGCGAGTTATCAGTTTGCTTGGAGTTTGCTAAATCAAACAAACGTTCAGTCAAATTTGGTAAAATCATTTTATCGTGTCTATCGACAAACAAGTGACGTATTCCGTGTCTCGGATGCGGCACCCTCGCAAAAATAAATTCCTCAAATATTTATCCCTCGCGTTCTTGGTCCCCGTTCCATTTCCGCTTCACGCCCAGTGACGATGTCACTTCTGATGCCTATCGACGTATGACAAATAACTCCTGTCACGCTGTCTACTACCCCGACAACGCGACCCATGAAAATAAAAGAAAAAGAAAACCTTTCGACAAAAATGATACATTATTCTCATGCCACAGAAAACCTACAATTGTTTCCTCAAACAGATATATGAAATTATCGATCCGATAATGAATAAGTTCATCGTCAGGTACAACAACCGAAAGGCGTTTGCAGGCTTTTGATGTAACTGTGTGCAGTCGTTGTCTCTATCTATAGCGATCAGATGAAGAAACGGCGACACCTTTGTTAGTTATCATTAGTTCTGGATGATGACCTGCAGTCTTGTTACGTCCAGTAGCTGTTAGAGAGATTTTATGGTCCAGAGTCCAAAAATTCCAGGTATTTTTAGGATTTTTGTTTTGAAATAATGAACAACGATATTTAAGCTTTTCACCTATATTATAACACTCATACTGCTTTAAAAAAAACATTTTTCTGAATTGTAATTTTTTTTTAATATGTTAAAAATAACGTTGAATAAGAGTCCATATAAAAATGAACCTGGGTGATGTAATAGATTTTTATTCTTTTTTTTATCAGAAAAATAAAAATCCAGAAAATTATTAATCAGTATGAGTGCAGTTATGGCCGGACCTAGAATAAATATTTAAAAAATTGAAAATTGACAGTCTGACGCACTTTTGAATCTTAAGTTCGAATAACAAGCTTTTTAAAATCAGTCTTTCGATGTAAAAAATACGATGTTCTAGACATAAAATTTTGATTCTAGTTCTCGTGATTGCCGATGGTGTTTCAAAAGACTTGTAAAAATTTCAGATGATTCGGCTGAATAGTTGTTTTCCACAACGGTATGCAGAATAAAGTAGTTTCCAAGTAAATTAGTGTAAAGCTTTGAGTATGGACATTTTCACAGACTTGGATTACCCGGAATTTTATCATCATCTCGTCCTCTTTGTTTCTATTTTTCTTCTCGTGATTTTTACTCGGGTCATTGATGCTTCATCTTCGTTCCAAGTCACTGTACCCTTACAGTTTTTACATTTTAATAACCATTGCAGGATAAATGTAGGATCAATATTTATCTCCAAATGCTAAAATTCCGTGAACTTCTTTACAAAAACTTAACAGTATATTCTTGAAAGACTATATTTTTGAAATATCAACCGAAAAAATCGATTTTTTGCAAATTTTAGACAACCGAATACCCGTAAATCTGAAGATGGTTTCATCGGGCCAACAAGATGCAGGTTTTGTTGCAGACAAAACATTTCTATTTTCTCCACCGAACACCGGGATCTAACCTATTGTTGATTTTCATTCCTGGTGAACATTTTGATGAGTCGATGTTCAGTGTAAGCTTAATATGAGTTAAAGCTTGAAAATTTTTCGTCAATAGGCAAATTGAATGTTTGTACAGAGCAAAGAATGGATGAAACAGTTGTGGAAATAGGTAGTTCTGTTCGTTACGATGTAAGATTGTTGAGAATTGGTAATACTCCTACGGAATTACGGAACAGTTCGACACAGGAAGTTTCTTATGCTGCTCAAAACTTTGTTATGTAATAATGAAGGAATGGCTCAGTGGATTGCAGAAATTATTAATGTAAAATCAATTTGCAATGTTATAATCTGTGTTTTTTTCTATATAGAAATAAATAAATGCAGATCGCGTAACAAGCAAAGTGAATTAGTATCTAGCCCAATGAGAAAAATGGTACACACCAGAATAGCTTTTCTGGCTCGTGCGATTCGCAGTTTTATATTTTGGAAATATTTTTTGCATTCGAGAATTGGAATCTTATCAGAATTCATGATTTGGAAATATTTTCAATGCCGGAAATTTCGGATAGTTTAAGAGTTGGAATCGTTTTGAAGACTGACTGGTCTCAAAGATGTACATGCTTTATCATCATGAATTTTTAAACCATCCGCACAAACTTGTTGACTAAAAATGTAATTCATACGATATCCCTTGTCATGTTCACAGCAAATGAAACGAACAACTGTACCACTTCCAGCATTCAGAGAAATGCGATCTTGAGTAGAAAAATTTGTGCTATCAGTTAATTTCACCTCGGAGCATTTTTTATTCTCAACCCTACGTTCGTAACCATGAACGATATCGTCCTTCGCAAATTGACCCCTCTGTATTTCAGAGAAGAAAAATGAACGCAGGCCGCTTCGCCCTTTTAAAAAAACTTGAAAGCGACATGCCAGAAAAAGACATGCTGACGCGTTTCAATATCTGTCGGCCCATCTTCAGGTAACGACGACGCAAAGTTGGCACGTGGACGAAAACGTCCATAGTTACCGACGGTGTACATTCTTTGAATTTCCGAGTGTTACGGGCGAGGAAAAAGGATAACAGCGCAGCTCTAGTTTATAGTTTATTGCGGAACGTGGGTCAGCTACTTTCTCTAACTATGTAAAAACTTTATGTACAGAATAATATGCACAGATAACAAATGACAAAGTGATGTCGACAGCGGGCAGTCAATTCCTCGCAACCTGCGGAAAACATCGCCTGCTCTTATGTTTCAGATGTTGCACATAATCCTTCTGAGTTATTTGAATTGACATTCTTTATGTTTCAAGTGTTGAAAATACGTTTTTCGTTGTATTTTTCAAATTGAAGCATGATTTTTCAATTAATGTATGAATTTTGTATGTTTTTTTTGTAAAAAAATAGCCCATTTCCGGGTACCAAAATAAATATAGTTTTTGGAACGGAGCCAAATCTGGGTAGGTTTTTTTCAATCACACATATACCAAGTATAAATCCCTAGAATGTTTTTCCTCAATATCAAAGTGCTGTTGATTAAACATTTCTGGAAATTACCTTCTGAAATAGTTATTATAAGCCTGACTGAAGATTCTCCAGAAGGATTCACCAAAATCGGACACTTCTAAACGGGTTGAAGTTGATCCACGAGGAAATCGTCGATGGTTGCCGGCCGCGTAGTCAACAAAGGAGGTTGCCGGCGTAGGATTAAATGACACGCTGAGATTAATAGTTGAGCGCAAAAACGGAACAACTGTAGTTCAGAGCAAAAGTGATATAGAAAAGAACTGCGAGCGAAAACGAATCAACTATCCATCTCGATTTTGCCCGCAGAGAAAAGCTAATTCGTTTTTTCTCGCAGAGAAAACTTAACTCGTTTTTGCTCGCAGCGATTATTTGACTCACGTCTGCTCGCAGTGGAAACTTGACATGTTTTTGTTCGAAACGGAAACTCGAATCATTTTTGCCGTCAGTGTAATTGTGTTTTGAACCTGTATCGAATCGTATATCCTGTATCGAGTGCATTTTGAGAAGATTTCCGCGCAATAAACGTGGTATATATTTAGAAGTATTGATAATAGAAAAAAGGTTTACATAACAAAATGTAGGAAATTCCATGTTCTATTAGTTTGATAATAAGTATTTTTTCAAAACATTACGCGATTAGGGATATGTTTGAAAAAATAATTTTGTAACTGTTATAAATTGGAAAATATTAATGTTGCAGAAAAAAGTTATTTGGAAAAAAAAGGAAAAATTTAATAATGTTAAAAACAAATCTGAATACATTTCTTCGCAAAGTGGGCGATTCGCGAGATATAGAATGAAACACGTTTTCCAAGATGTGCGGCCGTTCTTATAACGATAATAGGTCCCCAATCTAGATTTACACTCAGGAGACACCCCCCTGCCAATCCTAAAAGTTTCGCATATTTATTATTTTTTTCACCCCCGACTTACCCATTTAGTCGGGTGAATGTCCCCCAGATGAAAAAGGTCTGATTTATTGATTCGATATAGGATCAAACTGGATTTTTAATATGTCGACATTTTTTCGAAATTCGAAGATAAAGAATATTATTCACAATTGTACTCATCAATTATGATGTTGTTGATTAGTAAATCATGAACTAACTAATCTGTAAAAATGTAAGTATCATGAAAAATAGAAACCCCTGGTGAGGTCATCCATGGTTATTATGTCGATGCAAAACTTTAGCAGTAGATGGGGGAGTTGGACAATTCTTGACTAATTTGTTTTTGAACTGATAATGTTTTGGTTTTCACATCATTGAAACTTGTACTGTTATAATTACAAAATTACAAGATTCAAAAATTCATATTTCAAAGAAGAAAAAAAATACAGTTCTGAAAATTTCAGGATCTTTCACGATTAGTACAATGTGTTATATCAAAAAAATGGATCAAAAAATTCAATGTTCATCGATAATTTTGACGAATTCAAAAAATTCAAGATTCGACAAACTTGACATTTTCGGGAATTTTTCTTCGAAATATTTTTCATTTGTAGCTCCAAGTATCTTCTGCAAAACAAATCCAAGAACTTTGTGGCAGCTATGATAGTTTTTGAGATATTTGAAAAATACACTTGAAAAACTTGAGAAGTAGTAGCATTTTTAATTTTGCACAACTTTTGGAAAAATTTCCACACATTTTTTCCTCTGGTAGAACTCTGGTCTATAATTAACGAAAACTTCGCACCAAACTTCATCGAAATCGAAAGAGGTCGATTCCAAACATTGGTCGATTTGACATGGAATGACCCATCTACAAATGAATCTCAATTGACAAAAAATGTCTTTGTATGGAGTATAAGTGTTATAATATAGCTGGGAAGTTTAGATATTATTTCCACTTCAAAAAAACTCTTAAAAATAACTAGACTTTTCGTACCCTAGACCACCCGGATCCCTTCAAGTTCGTACAGGCGGCGTCGCGAGGAATGTACCGGCTACAGGCTGAAGTTACGCAGGCGTAACAATATCAATAATAATCATCATATCAAGCGTCAAGCTTAAGTATAATCCACATGACTCACGCACAATGAAAAATGATTAAAAACTCGAATCGAACACCGTAATTATTGGCCCTTTGGTGTTGCTGGACGTGTGTAAGACTGTAATTTTTTACGGTTTGACATATTGGAATTCTCCGTACCCGTGTTATTAACTGTATTACAGATGCTTTCGACGAATCCTGGTGTTATTTTTCGATACCACCATGGCGTCGATTTTATTCTGCTTTCCCCCGGTAGTACTGCTCTTGCCTGAAGCATCGAGGGGGATACGTGTTCCTGACAGTTCGCCGCCGAGTCCTACGGGTAATTTTTCTGAACTTGATGCGTAATTGTAAAACTTAGATAGGCGGTCGCCCGATCGAGCTTCGTGTATTTCGTTGTATCTACTCGATAACAAGCGAAGAACGGGGATAGTCGGCGTCGCATGGAGAATGAGAGGAGAACGACCGAGGAGTCGACAGCGAATCGAAGGTGTGTACGAGCCGTAGAAGCCAAGAAACTCCGAGGATTGTATTACCGAGATAATTAAAATGATGAACAGGAGCAAAACACGCTTCGACGGGCAATTTTCATACCTTACGCTTCCGCGCCAGCGTTCGATATCTACCTTCTACGTTGCGTTCGAAAAGCGAAAAACCGTATAAAGACTAATAATCTTCATACCTCACCGATCAATCGAGTTTCGATTGTTATCAGATGCGTTTCGTCGAGTTTTTTGTTTTCAACTACTTTTCTTATTTCATTTATTTTCACATTATTCTAATTTTTTAACTGCGAGGTTCGATCGATTAGAAACTCGAATGATAATCTTTCGTTTGATTAGGATGGAAATTCGAAGGGAGAAAAATTGAAAGGAGAGGAGAATGTGCGCGGAAGGTGAGAGGGAGGAAAAAAATTGTATGGGACCCGGGTGCCATATTTTTATACTCCTCGAAGAACGGGTCATCGGATTGCCTATAGAAATGTTCCTAGGGGTGCCATTCCTCGGAGATACGTACCGGCCATAAAAAAACTTGGGTTTTATCATGATTATTCGCCTAGGCTGGAAACAAGGTCCGCTTTCACCGAATATATCCGAGACCTCGAAGTAAACCTTTACCTTACATGAATTTTACGCCCTCTTTATCTCCGCCCAATCTTCACTTTCCCTGCGCCGACTCGCCAGTTTTCGCAATCATTCCGAATATCTGTTCCTCGATCTTTTTATAATTTTCTCCTCTCTCTTTAATCTCTCTTCTTCGCTTCTTCTCTCGTGGAAAGGTTGGATGAAATTTGTCACATGTTTTCATGCTGATCCTTGAATTAGTGTTTTTCGGTAGCAAACCCAAGTTTTCTCATCGACGATCATTTTTCGGTCGAATCCTTTTCATCGACGAGGAATGAAAACAACATTACAAACATCAAAGCGACCTACCAGGCGATTATGAAATCATTTTCCATCCACTACCGATGTTGAGTATTTGCTTATTCGTTTCTACTTACCATTAGATTTTGCCCCTAGTATAGCGAAATCGTTCGATACAAAAATGTTGACCATCAGCTGACATTGATTCGAAAAACGTTTGGAATTTCGTGGATCGTGATTGTGTCCGATAACGAAGGATTTGCGTATTTTTCAATTTAAATCACATAACGTACATTTTTTATCTTTCTAGTAAACGATCATCAGGTGCTGTGATACACGTTTATGATAGAAACGGAAACTGTGATCACTGCACGATAATTTTTCTCAAAAACGTGGGCCAAAATCACCATAATTTAAATCTTAATGCAAGTAACTCCCTAAGCGTTCTTAAAAAATCGAGATAATCGATGCACGAGGAGTAACAACGTTTATAAAAATTCAATTCTAATTCTACGATTCGTTTGAGCTTCATTTCCATGTAACATACGGCCGATATAGCTTGTTTGTGTTCGAGTTTCATGTTCACAATATCGAGATGTTCAATTTCCAATGAGAGGAAAAAACAAAATCAAACTTCAAAGCTTTTTAGTAACTTACCGTTCGTGTTTCTTTTTTGTTCGATCGGTCAACTTACTTATCTGATTAGTCCTTTCGGTATTTTTAGCGTTCCAAAACTAGCGATCACCTTGCAAATATTTTTGATCGGCCGCTATGCATTCTGTTGTCCAAAGTTATTTTGGAAACCCTTCGTCGATTGACCTCTCTTGTAAGTGCCTAACCAACAATTTTCTAAATTTCCGAATAATTCAAATGTTATTTCATCCACAATTCAAAATATTTTCATAAAATGTGACAAAAATTTTGCGTTCTCGAGATCTAAGCAGCCACTCCGGAGCTACTATTTCTTGCATGCGTAAATATTTTGTACGAATTCTCTTTCCATTAGTTCCATAGATATGTATTTCATTACTATTCATCACTTTCCACCGTATTGTCGTCATTATTAATTGTTGTTGGTAGTGTTGCTGTTGCTATTGCTGGTGGCATTGTCGTATTTTATTTAGCACTATTGATAAAAAGAGAACTTCAGTCCTTGAGCTTAAGGCAGCTTTATAATTTAAGAGGCTGAGGGTAATCAAAGGCTTAAAAATATGACTATTTGAAATTTTTTTTTGGCAGTAGTTTAATTTATTTTCTAAAACAAATAATATAATCAAAATTTCCCAAAAATAAATATTCATTGTTGATCAAATTATCGCCATATTTGTTGGACCCCGTCATGCTTTGTGGTAATCATCCTAACATTCGACTGGATCATCTAAAATCAATGCAACAGAAATAGTCATTAGTAATTAGTTTAATAGTTTAATAGTTCAGAGTCATTAGTTTAATTTTTACCCATTAGGATTACGATAAAACTATTTCGGAGCTTCTTTGTAGTGTAACGTTCGTTCTTTGGTGAACGCCTCTAACGTAATAACAAGACGTCATAATACTTGCAATTAATATAAAATCATCAGGTATACTATTCTTTATTTTAATGGTTGGCGACTATCAACGCGTTCATTCATTCTTTTCATTCATTCAGCGACAAAACGTTTAAAATTATGACGACACAGGTTCGGTATGTTACGGGTCTCTTGAGGCCTCTCCCATCGATCCTCCACTGCCTTAGATCGCCTCGTAGATCTTCATTGATTTGGTCTCTTCGTGTGGTCGAGATGGTGACCTATGTTGGCTGAGATCCGCCTGGGTGTGAAACCTCTTTTTCTCTGCTTCAATGATCGGGCATCCTGAGTGGCGTGGCGCCGTGGTTCTCCCAGATCGTGGCGGAGGGTCCGTTTAGGGTGGATTATTTCGCGTTTATCGTTTGCGTGATCGTTGACCGCAGTCTTTCCTTATCGTGGCCGTTGTGATTGTTTAAAGGAAAACGTTTCAGAAGAAAAATGATCACGTCGGGCGAGGGAGACACACGTCCTCTCTTCTTAACTAGGCGAGAGTCTTCTAACGACCGATTCCGAGTATTGTAGGACCGTTGGTATCAGAGACTTTGCGTGCGCAGCGTCTTTGTTGTCGCGCAGTGTCACTGAACACGACTTTTCGACGGTACCCTATTTCCACACCTGTGTTATCATCACACCGATACTGGCAAGTGTATTAATATCGTTACAGTAGAGATTTAATTTTCTTATAAGAATATGCGCGTCAAGATAGAAAAACAAAAAAAAATCTTAAATTTAACCAGAGAAATCGAATGAAAAGTGTCATATATATTTATATGGAAACACAAAAAATTATTGAGCGCCTCCTGGAATTAAAATATCAAGCTAGCCTTTGAGGAGAATTTTTTATATATATATATTTTATATATATACATTATGTCTAATCTTTCTCCGTTTCGACTGGTCTCAATAACTGGACTATATTGCTGTAAGAATATACGTCTTTATTTACAATTTTAATAACTTTATAGACTAAATTAATACTGATACTCATAAACTACTCTTACCTCTAAGAATATACGAAACGACATTAAAAGCTATTAGATTCCGATCGTTTCTATCTTACGGTACTGGATCTATTTACACTTCCGTGTCTCTTACTGCCGACACTCGTCGTTTAGACCAACGTGTCAACGTCTCAAGTGGCCTTGTTTATTTACCTATTTGAGTACTTATTGAATATGACTGGTGCGACGCAATGGAAATGCCGAATCAGCGAAGTAATACTATAGTATTGCTTTACATATATATATATGTATATAATGCGTATATAATCATAAAATGGCGACCTCTGATTGCTGGTGCGCCAATTTTCAAGGAATAACGCTCTGGTTAATCGCTTATAAAACATGTACATTTTAATTTTAAAAAATCCATTGATTGGGCCCCAGATTACCTATTAAACTAATGATTCTTTCTATTTCATTGATTTTAGATGATCCAGTAAAATATGATGATCACTGAAAGGCACGTCAAGGTCCAAAAAATATGGCGATAATTTGTCCTACAATAAACTTCTTCTTCTGTAATTTCGGTAAAAGAAAGTAGAAACATAATGTAAGAATTTCGTATTATGTGTTTAAATATAAATATGTATTTATATAAGTTGAACAAAATTAAACTTCTGCCATCAAAAAATATTTAGAACTCATTGTTTCAACTCACCGATTACCCCTGACACCTTAATAAGCTTAAGGGATCAATTTTGAAACGGTGTTTCAGAGATTATGGAATCTCAATAAAACTGATGCTGCAACGAGCATTGACGAAGAATTTGAGCATAATATCGATTTTGGAATATGCAATTTTGTTTTTCTTCACATTTTGCGACGGTTTTCGTCGTAGCCCCGCTAAGATAATTTTGCCGTGCGTGACACTTCATCGTCGCTGAGGTGAAATGATTCGCACTCAAGCGAACATTGCTCCGTATTACAATTACATGCCGAAGGATAGGTCATTAGCTGTGCATATTTTTACGGGGCCTCGTTCCGGCTAGTCTTTATTCCTGATGGGGGACATGTGAATATTTGAAAGGTCCTTCAACGCCACCTGCCTCTGGCCCAGACTCGACGTTCCCGGCGTCGTTTATGCAGTTGACTCTCAGTCATCTCCGTTCATCCCTCCTATGGTGAATTATTTAACGTCCCCCGAGGATACCGAATACCTACGTATACTGATGTGTCAGTCTCTCGGATTTGAACATTTTTCTTTAAATTTTACAGCCTCCCCGATTTCTTTTTATCCGACCTTTTTTTCGCGGATGCGACATTTTGTTTCCGTCACGTTTACGCATCTCTTTTTTTCTCGGACCTTTTCGTATTTCCAAACACAACCGATGCCGTACTTCTCTAATCATCAACGCAAAAAATGTAATCCGTGAAAACAGACGAATCATCGTACTTTCACATTTTTACTGGAATTTCGAAAAAATTGTTGGCGTAATTCTATGGCGTTATCATGAAGATGCTACGCGGTAAGATTATCTCCCTTTGCGAAAAACTATCCCTACTTTTGTTTTTAAAAAGTGGATGAGAGTAGCTTTTTGCAGTTATAACATCAATCTTTTAGATGCAGTGAGAATAGTAAAGCGGCAATTATTTTCCAATCGGACATACTCGAAAATATGATGAACAAAAATTGGGATTATTCTCCCCTAATTATCGTCAGTTTGTCACTTTGTCAGGTAAAGGTATTGAATCACGGCTCCACCTCGAAACAGCTCCGAATTTCTTTTTAATGTTTCTTATCACTCAGCAATGGTGTAACATGCGATAATATGGTGATGCACCATAAAAAAAAAAAACACCATAAGCCCCCTTTTTTATGGAGTCCTATGAGATTGTGTTGCGAGCTGTAAAACACATAGACGCGCACGCGCCCCCTAAACACACCCACCCGCACGTGCATTTTCGAAAAATGCCACCGAAAACGCCATTTATTCATTGTCTGCTCTCATTTTTCCGACACCTTTACCAAATGTGTTTATTTTCTGATTGATTCCCATTTTGTGGTGTTCTTATTTTTGTATGGTACGTCACCATACTATTGTAAGTTACACTTCCGCGGAGTGATAAGAAATATTAGGAAAAAAAATGTGGAGCTTTTTCGAGTTGGAACCGTCATTCAACACCCTTACCAAAAATACAGTCGTGATTTCGGTTAGATTTTTCTCTTGGCTATTTTTTTTTGTTCCATAGATTCTTTCATATTACGGAGAAGATTCTTCAAAAACTTTCCAAATAACACGTTGTGTCTGTCTTCAGAAAAAAGTCTTTTGAAAAATCTCTTTCAAGTCTGGCTCTGAGACTTGTTTACTCAGAAATCAGCCGTCGAAGAAACATCATATCCGTGTTTCCGTACGAGGCCGCTATAATAGCCTGACTCCTCTCAAGGCCAGGTCGTCTCAAGCATTCCTGGTACGACTCCTCTCATGGCACCGGCGGTGGTGGGGTATGATATTTTCAAACTCTGGTTGTGGCGTACGGTATTGTCAAACTCTGGTATTTTACGTATTTTTGTAAATTATAAATTGGTATCAATGTTATGTTTATACACTATACAGTCTATTCTGTATTCTTCGTATAGCAATCGGTGTGACGAGTTCATAGTCCGTCATTATAAAGAAAAAGTGGACACTTCGCGTGGCAAATTTACATTGTGTATATAACGGGGGAAAAATCTGTTCAGGTAGGTTTTAATTCTTTAAAAAGCGAATAACTTATTTGAATCTACATATTTTTCGATTGCTAACTCATTCTGAATTTGTTCAAAAAGGATCGATTTAATTAATTGAATACATGACCCGGAAGAATCAAACCTGGTTTGAATGTAGTTGGAATTATGACGTACATACTTCGCCATATTCATGTAAAGTTTATTTAATATGCAATTTAATAAAAGAACAGTAGTTTATTCCTGAATAGTCATGAAAATGTGTAACAGCTAGAATAGCAGGTGACGAAGAGATATTGTTACCGATGCTTCCGTAAGAACCTTCGATTGCAAATTAATATTATTTCGATACAAACCTTTTTTATGCACAATTTAAATCGGATTTTGTATTAAATTAAATTCAATCACTTATGATTTGCAAAACCCATTGAAAGATAACCAAATATACTTGTAGAAAATATAACACAAAAATCTAAGTGAAATAAAATGTACGTTTGACAAAAAAGTCAAGCATAATCTCCTTTTTCATTTACTTAATAACGGACGAAAATGCAGAATAAACATTGTATCTGCAATAACTTCAAAGTTTATTTTGATCATTACGTTATGAATTCATCATAGATACCGATGAATCGAATGATTTGATCAAGCCATTTTCTTCACACAATAACAACAGCATTGTCCCATGAAAATATTACAAATCGCTTGTTGCTGTAACTCATAATAAGTATAATCAAGACCCAGGCAGGAAAGAACCATTGACTCGGGCTAGGTCCGGGTCTCGGTCGATCGTTTTTACAATGCTCGAGTCTTGGCTCAAGCCACGGCATAGCCATTGTGCGAGCGATGGTCCAGCTTCGGAACGATACCGTGGGGCGTGGCTTTGGGAAATAAAAGAATCAGGGTTGAACCGATCCTTGGAAAACGAAAAGCCAGTACAGTCCCAAGTCTGGGCCATGGAAAATCAACATTGACTTGATTAATTATACTTATACACATACAAATATAAATTAGGGGTGTACGAATGTTCGAATTACCGAATTATTCGTGAGGAATCGAGTCGAATAATTTGATTTGAATTTCAAATCGAATAGTTCAAAGATTCGAATAAATCGAACATTTCGAATCATTTAAAAAATGTTAATATTTTTAGAACAATAAAGTCCTTTAATATAGACCTATATATGAGTTCACCAGACCTATGTCTGTACCTCTCCCTGGTAGGAATTGCTAATATTGACAATTAATTCAGACCGGGGATACTTGTCATTTGTCAACATTTGGCAGCTAAAAATTGGCCCAAGCTTCGGTCCGAGGCTGGGCAGTCGATCGATCGTATTATAATTTTAACCTCAAAAACTAAGTATTGGTCGACTTGGTAAAACCACCGATACGTATGCGTATACACCGAATAGCCGGCTATTTAGTGTATACCTATGCGTATCAGTGGTAAATACTGATAAATGGCCAAAGGGAGGAGTTGGCGAAGGCAACCTTTTCATTCATTCAAATCTAGCGCCACGTCACACCGTGGTCTTTATTTTGCTAGTTCGACTGATATTTCTATCCTGGTTGGTTGACGTGTTCCGCATTCTCTCATACTTATAATACAACCAACTTTCAGTTGTCGCGCACTTATACTTTTGACCAGCCAATCCTCTGAATGTAGTAACAAGCTTTTCATTTCACGTTCACGTTATTTCACTGCAAAGTTTCAACAGCACGCCTTCTAATTAATATTAGGAAAAATTTTGAACAAAAAATCGTTGTAGGGTGCTTTATATCATTCTTTGAAGAGAACTTTCTTGACATCGACGAAGAAGAGACTAGGTATTCGTTCTTATTCACGAATCATCATAGTTCTCCAAAACGCATTGTACATTCCGTGTTACTTTCTCGAAAGATTAACAGTTTGAAAGTACTGAAATCCGTGTCGCAAAATTATATTTCAAATATTCCTTGGTCTTATATTTGTTCGCAGCTTGCAGCGCCTTCAATTCGTTGAAACTATTTGAATACTTTCTCGGCCTCGGTCGATATAGTCATGTTCTATGTTTGACGAGACCCGAGGCAACTGTCGTGAGAGTTGCTATGCAATTCGAAAAGAGTCATTAATCCCCCAATCAAATATTTTGTCATGTTTGGCAATAATCAGACTTTTCGAAGATTTTCACGCCAGGCTGAACTGATTCCTGCACTGGTTCGCGTAAATGTTACATCTCAACCAAATCGGTAATATAATGTAACGAGATCGTTGTTCTCAAGCCGAGATATTACTCGATTTCATATTGACCGAAAAAATTCAAGACAATGCTAAACGAGCTATACGATATATTCGCATTGAGACATACGAACAGTTATACGACCCTCTCAAAAAGAATGTAGCGATAACAACTTCTGTTGAGACCGCTCGTTCACGTCTGGACAACATTCGTCAACAACCAGCAGAAAATGTACAAGCTTATACGGTACGTTTTCGTCAATTATTGAACGAATTAAAATACGCTGTTCAAAATGAACATTCCAGCACGCGACACCGCAGTATAGCAATGCAGATTGAAGAAAAGCCCACGACCAAGCGGTATGTTATGAATCTACGAGACGAAATCGGATCACAAGTACGCACCCAGCGACCCGATGACGTCAACGCAGCTTACCAAGAAGCACTCGAAGCTGAATGCTGGCTTAGAGAAAAGCAAAGCAAAGGACGCATCACTCAGGTATCTGATCGACCACGTGCTGCGGCACGAAATCAGAATACTAATTCCACTTTTACCAGGTCACGCGTACCTAATCATTCTTTGCCTCTGACTGATCAAATGAAGCTGTTTTGTAACAAATGCAAACGAACCGGCCATACGGACGGAAAATGTTATGCAACAAGTCACCAAACTCGGAATTTTTCAACAGGTCTACAACCCAAAGAGAGCACCGCAAAACAACCAGGTGCGAATGACGGATACCGACCCGAGCGAGGAAAAGACCAGCGACCAGGAGGAAAACGGACTGATCAATCAGGAAGAGACAGAGTATCAGCAGTATCTGGACGACTACAATCAGTCGCAATCCGATTGTGGGGAACAAATAGAACAGGAAAATTATTAACTGATAGTGGATCTTCAATTAATCTCATCAAAAAAGGACTTATCTCTCCAGAACACCGAGTACGACGAGAAGCAAGAACATTCACCATGGGAAGAGATAAACATAAGACCGAAGAAATGACAAATTTATACTTTCAAGGTAAACGACACTCGTTTCACATCGTTCCAGATGACTTCCCCATGCCTGAGGATGGTTTAATCGGTCTACCCTTTCTACATGCGTACGACTATTGTTTAATTAAAGACGTACTGCAACTCGACAAAAAAAATACCTCCTACAGACCAATGAGATTTATGTACCAGCTTATAGTGTCGCTAAAATCTCTGTATCTGTGGCGCAACAGTCAGGTGACCTTCTAATCGAAAATATCGAGGGTGTTCCCGACGCTATATATCACGTGGACAATGGAGAAGTAAAAATTCCTATCCACAATGATAAAACAAACCCAATAAAAATAACAATTGGTCAAGTATCAGGAACATCTGCGAACATTCCACAGGAAGGAATATTCACGATGACACCTGGCGAATTAAATAAACGTTTGCAACTGTTGAAAGATCACATAAGATTGGGACACGTCGAACGCGCTCACCAAGAATCCATATCCAGGATTATTCAAGCGTATTACGAAATTTTTACGTTCGAAGGAGATCCTCTCCCGTGTACAAGCCTTGCACATCACCAAATAGTTCTGACTGACGATAAAGCTATCAACAACGCATCTTACCGGCCACCGGAATGTCATAAGGCTGAAATCTCTCGCCAAATGACAGAAATGCTTAATAAACGAGTCATCAGATATTCCAAGTCACCGTACAATTCACCTATTTGGGTGGTTCCCAAAAAAAATGATGCCTCTGGAACCAAAAAGTGTAGAATTGTAGTTGACTATCGAAAATTGAACGAATAAACGGATCAAGACGCTTACCCGTTACCAGTAATCGACGACATCTTAGATCATTTGGGAAAAGCTAAATTTTTCTCAGCCTTGGATTTAAGCTCTGGTTTTCATCAAGTTCCTATGGAAGAAACATCAAAGAGGTACACAGCATTTTCCACACACGAGGGATACTTTGAGTTCGAGCAAATGCCTTTTGGACTCAAGAATGCTCCAGCTACATTTCAACGAATGATGGACACTGCTCTCAGAGGATTAGTCGGAAAAATTTGCCTCGTTTACCTCGACGACATAATTGTTTTCGGATCATCTTTAAAAGAGCACAAGGAAAACTTGGTAATTCTATTTGAACGACTCAAACAAACAGGGTTGAAACTCCAGCCAGATAAATGCGAGTTTCTGAAACCTGAACTCGAATATCTTGGACATGTTATCACTAATGAAGGTGTGAGGCCAAATACGAGCAAATTGAAAGCTGTCAGAAACTTCAGAATTCCGTCAACACCAACCGAGGTGAAATCTTTCCTAGGTCTTGCCGGATATTACCGAAAGTTCATGAAAGGTTTCTCAACAATAGCAAAACCTCTCACTGATCTAACAATAAAGGATCACATTTTTGACTGGACTCCAAATTGCCAAAAATCCTCGACACTCTGAAAGACATGCTATGCTCGGCACCAGTGCTGAAATATCCAGATTATACATAGGAATTTACGCTGACTACCGATGCATCAAATGTAGGACTCGGAGCTGTATTGTCACAGGACGGACACCCGTGTTGTTTCATATCCAGGACACTCAACAAACCCGAGGTAAACTATAATACATCAGAGAAAGAATTACTTGCAGTGGTTTTGGCTTGCAAAAGGCTTCGACAGTATCTATTGGGACGAAAATTTACGATTCAGACGGATCATAAAGCTCTACAATGGCTTGTTAACGTAAAAGATCAATCGTCAAGATTGCTACGATGGAGACTACGCTTGGAAGAGTATGATTACAAGATTGAATACAAGAAAGGTTCAGAAAATAAAGCAGCCGATGCTCTGTCTAGTTTTTGCAACCACAGATAGCGAAACTGAGGATGATTTCTCCACCGCTTTATTTGGACGTTATACGAAATGGATTTCTAATAATAAATTACCTGTTAAGTATGAGGTCAAGCCAAATGCTATAGGAAAACACTGGATAAAGATAATCAAGACACCAGAGAGATTAACAGACGACGAAGCAGTTCTACCAGACTACGATGAACAACAATGGTTGAAAGTCTTGACGGATCTTGCAATGCACACTCTTGCGCAGAAAATGACTATGGTACGATTCCATTTCTGCGATCCGCAATTCACAACGACAGACAAACTACGACTACGTCAGATTTGTGATTATATATCACGGGATGTCATCCCAGATTACAAATTAATTATTTGTCTTACGGACAAAACTGAATTGACACCAGAAGAAAAGGACAAAATCATCCGAGAAGCACATGGCTCTCCAGCTAGCCAACACTTCAGCGAAAATAAAACCCTTGACAGAATCAAGAAAATCGCACAGTGGGAAGGAATCGAGGAGGATGTCATGCAATTTGTTAAGAGCTGTGACATCTGTCAATGACATAAGTTAACACGTATACGACCACGCTCAGAAGCAGTGATCCCTGATACCGCTCTCGAACCAAATGACAAAATAGCGATGGATATTTTTGGACCACTACCCCTTTCCAGCACAGGCAACAAGTATATTTTGAGTATTCAAGATAAACTGACAAAGTATCTGATACTAATACCTCTAATCAGAACAGATAGCGAAACTATCATCAATGAATTATTCGAGCAACTATATCTATATATTTGGCTCACCTAAAAGTATACTCACAGACCAAGGTTCAAACTTTGTATCCAACCTTATGCAAGATTTTGAGGATCTTTTCAGAATTAATCATGTGAAAACGACAGCGTTTCACCCACAAGGCAATGAATCTCTTGAAAGAGCACACGCTGTAGTAAAAGACCTCATCAAAACAACAATGGACAAGGATGCTACTGATTGGGATGAAAATTTAAAATTTATCACTCTGGCTTACAATACGTCAAAATATGAGAGTCTTGACCAAACTCCTTTCGAGCTCACTTTTGGACGACAGGCCAATTTGCCTTCTATCCTAGGAACTACGACTCACCTTACATGTCACGAACTCATCAACACATGAAAGAAACGGCACGATCATTACTTAGAGCGAGCTAGAAATAAACTGCTTCAAGCGAAAGTCAAACATAAAGAGATTCACGATTCTAAGATAGCTATAGTTATGCCAATTTTCAAACCAGGTGACATGGTTATGATTCACAACAACCACAAACAAAATAAACTCTCCCCGGAATGGACTGGACCATTTGAAATAGCTTCGGAACTATTGAACAACATCTATAAAATATTAGTCAAAGATAAGGAAATAAGGGTACACGTGAATCGACTAAAACCCTATTGTAAACGCCCAACACTTATTGCAGGATGAAGCCGAGAGAACTAGTGCCCCTCTTCATTTTCATCACAACCATTGGTGGTGAATTGACGACTACCTCACTAAACGGATCAACGATATATTTGGAACATATTGGGACAGTCCAGATCTACCATGACGAATGGAAGTTGGTCGTAGGAATAAACATGAGTCAGATTCATGAACGCTACGTTAAACTCAATGAAATCTTCCTTGACACGGTTGTTGCCTGTGGACGTTGTAGCGAAGAGCTCGAGATGAGAATCCTTCAAGGATGACTAAGACGATTGGATGCACTGAGGAATATCCTTGGAAGCGTATTTCGTGAAACAACGTTTTGAAGTAGAAGAGGATTAATTAACGCTATTGGATTTGTGTCTAAGGTACTGTTTGGAACCTTGGACCAGGGCGAGTTGGAATACGTCAACAAAGAACTCGATAAACTCTACGAAGACAACAAAATTTTAGCTAACAGTATCTCTAATCAAACTACAATCATCAAAACCATATTGAATTCGGAAAGCGGCGCTATCACTGCCCTAACTGAACAAAGCAGGAAGAATCTTGAAAATTACAATCTTCTTATTAAGACGCTAAACAACCAGACAAAAGATATTTTTCTGACTAATCAGCTAACTATTTGCACCCTAATTTTGGATGAATTAAATAGCGACATAAACATGATACTCGATGCTGTGAGCAGTGGGAGAAGTGGAATAAATTCACCCTCAACTCCTGACTCCGACCATACTGAAGGATAGCATAGCAGAATTTGAAAAAATCTATCACACCCGTTATCCAATCGACAATACTGAAACAAACTATGGACATATAATTGACATTTCCAAAGTAGCTATACAGATACGAAGAATGCGACCAATATGTATACTCAGAATTCCGCTTCCCGAAACAGGTGATTGGAAGCTTACCAGATTCATCCCCATACCTTATAAACGCAATCGCAATTTTCAAGGTCTTTTACCACCGATTGAGTATTTATTGTTAAGCACTCCGATAGTTTCTTATATCAGATTGATAAATGTAAGAAAATATTGTCACATTACATTTGCAAACGAGAACAACCAACGTACTTGCTTGCCGAAACCAATAATTGGGAAACGTCTATCTTGAACAGTCAAAAGCATCCGATTACACAATGTAACATCTCACCATTTTTTATAAAATTACTAACGTACATATCACTGACTGACAGAAAGGGATATATAATAATTCCAAGTGAAACTGTTGAGATCCAAACATTGTGCGAGGGCAAATCTTTTCGCTCAGAGATACACGATCCTATTCTCGTAACATCCACAAGCGATTGCACTCTCACTACGGGTGGATCACTGATGAAACTGTATCATTCAAGTGAACTTCGCCAGGACTTTACGTACAATAAAACTGTCGAGTTTCCCTTTGATATTACTGACCTACATTTGTTGAATGATAAGTTGATACCTCTGCAGAATGAAATTCATCCACAAACGATGAAAGATCTCGGGTTAAGCCTCGACGACGTCGAAAGCTCCCTAAATAGAGTCGGACAAGATCGACGGACCAAAACGTGGACAGAAACTGCTTCTAAAACATTAACATATCTAGGTTATGTAAGCATAGCAATACTCAGTCTGGTATTAATGTATAAATGCGGAATACTGGGGCTGTTATCTCGATGTATACCCAATATCTGTGTAAACCCATTTTGTCTACAAAACACCATTAATAATAAAGCCCGAACTCCTGTTGCACGATATGTGAGAGGAGAAAATCCTGAGGTTGGACATAACCCAGAAATTCGACGACGATACTCTCATTCTAATGACAGTATGACTCCCAGTGAAAAAATACGCCTTTCAGGTGTAACGCGAATCTAGAAGGGGGAATGTAATACCTAAACCAACCTAAGCTATCAAACCCTTTATTAGTTGTATTTTTCGCCATATAGCAGCACTTGACTGTGCATACTGGGTTCGCCATCTGTGCTCACCCACCTTAAACTACTAGCGATAAGAAACCTATTTTAAACTCGCGCTCCGCTTGTGAGAGCGTCTTATTAATCTGAAGTTTGAACGTGAAACATATATCTTATCAATTATAAAGATTTATATTCATTTTCAACGAAAGAAGTGAAAACTATATTTTTTACGATTTACCCCGTAACACAACCATTGATGAATTAGAAACGACATGTAGTTACCACTTGCGTAATGTATCGGTAATAACAAATGGAACTTTTCTCGTTATTACATTTCTTTGTCAATATTTTCTGCAAAAAGAACTATTTAGACATTCTATTTTCTTCCACGGTCCGAATCCAAGCCAACTTGTCCAACGACTTCGGGCCGTTACTAAATTATTCGAAATCATACTTAAGCCTCGCCATCGTAAATAATACAACTTGTTTTCGAAAATTTAAGAAGATCAATGATCTCACTCTCAGTCAACGAAAAAAGAGAAGTTAGGTAAAGTCATTGTTATAAGAAAGTTAGAAGGAGGTACCTAGCTAGAAGAAATTCGGAAAATAATAAGCGAAAGATTCGTAGTTAGAAAACAAGAAGCTAGTAACCCATAAAATAATGAAGTCGAAAAGAGAAAATACACAGCAATTCAGTTTCATTAGAAATGAAGACAGTTAATTCATTGTAATTCTGAAGCAAATAAGCGGATTTTTAATGAAAATCGCCATTTGTAATCGATTATTTTCAGCTGCGAATTCTTATTACATGCCCGTCAAACGTAAGTTCGCAAGCACGTAACACGAGTATAACACGCGAAAATTGCAAATAAACAGCGTCGATTTTAGCACTACCAGCCTCCCAGGCGAGATGGCTACCGCATCCCCGATCTGCTATTCAAATTATTATTGTTATTAATTTATCAAAGATCAATTTATCGAATAAATTCATTCAACAAAAGAATGTTATAACAAATCTTCAGTTTATATGATTAATTTAATTTTTTCTGATTATTTTTTATACATCATGGCTGAAAAAATGCATAACATGTTATAAATATATGTCTTATATATATAAATATTCATAACAGATATATATATATATATATATATATATATATATATATATATATATATATATATATAATATACGCACTATTGCTAACGTCTAATTTAATGCCACAATTTTGATAGGAATGTGATTTACATGATTGCGGGAATAATATCCGCTGATAATACAAAAGATTTCGCTGCGTCTTTGAATCAATTGGCCTGTGTCAGGAGTCAAGGATTCAGGATAGGTGTCGCGCTACGTGTGTCGCCTGTGTAAATCGTGTGTTCCGTCGTTCGACGTGTGGGGCGCCACCGTCGTCATGTCATGATTCAACTCCATTATTTGGTACGTTAGTTTTCTGTGAGCTTCCATTACGTTCTGTTCGGAAATTCGTGAATTATTAGTCGACAGACATCGCACGGTGACTCAGTGCCTGCATTATTGAACGAAGTCGATTCAAACGAACTGATAATGGCGGACGACGGCCACGAAAACGGAACTGCTAACGGAGATGTGCCAGAAATTGAACTTATAATCAAGGTGAGTGGAAAAACTTTCGTAACGCGCGAGATGGGCGTGGAACGCCGAATGCCGTGCCTCGTTGTCCTTCGTACGCAGGCATATTGCCCGGCTGCAATCACGCGATATCTCTCTTGATGGTATCGTCTTAACGAAAACTGTGCATGTGCGTGATCGCTAGTTCACCGGGAATATTAATACCGTAAATTTAAACGAAGTACGTATCCGAAAGCTGATCAAAGCGCCAATCTGCGCTTGCGTTCGCGGATCCTAACGAACAAACGAACGAGCAATTCAGCTATCGTGATGCTCTTTTTTTGTGACGTTTCTTCGCTCGTGGCTAATCGGAAAAGGTGCTTGAACAACGTACCGCGATCGTAAATCTGACCTCTGATCTCTTTACGGCATCGACTTGTCAAAAAATATGTCATAAGAGAATGAAATACGGTAACGAGACATCATAATCTAACGTGCTACGAGAATAAAGGCGAAACGATTTAATTTTTAATTGTTCTAAATGATTGCGTCCTAGTCGAAATGTTGCACTGGTCACGGGCGACGCGTGTCGTTCAAATTCGTTCGATATTATGTGAATATCGAAATCAGTCTGATAAATTACCACAATAGACGACGACGGTCTATCCTCGAAACGACGAAAATGTTAACTACCGCCTCCCATGTATCAACGTTAAATACCGCTGGTAAACATCGTTTGTTCAGCATAAGAAGTGACGTAATTATTTAAATAGACTTCGTACACCATCCACTTCCAGACATTTCCACGACTTGCAGCTTGTTCACGTTTAAGGCATGATGTTTCTTCTGCCACACTCCAATGAAAATGCTATCTTATTCGTTATCACTTTCACCCGTCATGCAGATTCTCTTTTAGATAGTGCTATTTGTTTACTGCACAAGTATTGTTGCGCAGGTTGTCTATTGAGTTTCTCTGATATCCAGCTAATTTCTTGTGTTACCAATCAAGTTCCACTCACTGCACATTTATTCGAGCCAACAAGCTACACAGATCATTCCGAGAATGGAGTTGCTAACGAAGCTTCATTAACCTTGTTGTGCCCAAACGACATTCTCATCGAGGTAATTTTACTGATACTGGTTGGTTGTAAAAGTTATGTGAATTCTGTGAGCAAAGTTGACCTTCTGCCATAGTTTTTTAGGGTTACTTTTGAAATAACATTTGCTTGCATGTTGCAAAACACTATAATCATTTTTCCGGCTATGCCGATAATCTTTTCTATCCATGATATATTTCCTACAATCCACATTGTTAGATTCAGCTATAAGTCACGTTATATTGCGAATACTACGATGTTGGATTCCTGTCTCACAATCATAAAGCCAGATAGCCGCATGCTCGCTAAGAAGGGTAAAGAAGTAGGAAAAAATGTATATAATCTTGTAATATCACAGGTGATATGTAAATTTCATTAAAACCTAAAACTTAAAGCACTAGTGTACGTCGTTAAGAGGCAGATTTTAGTCGGCGGATTATGTTGAAATGCTTTATTCTATGCCACGTTGTATATGTCATCCTTGAAACATTTGTCGATAACAATTTGTCACCTCAATACCCGATACGCAGCTGTGCAAGGTCTTTTTACACATTATCGAGAATTTGCTCAAGTCTTATGATTAGCAATTAGTTTGGTACCAAAACAAATTTATTTCTTCTTCTTTACAACATGTGTATCACTATTGTAGTCAATTTACCTATGTTAATGTACAAAAATTACTCTAAATATTTTTTAGGCATAGTTTTTTTAGTTGGTCATTTGATGAGTTACTTTCCAGTTTATTACAAGGCTTTTTCTAAGTTGCCTTTCATCATTTTGTGTACCTGATGTCACGAGCTTACCACGAAGATAGTTTATCTATTGCTTGTCAAGTGCAGAAGGTTTCTTGGCAGCTGGCACTCCCCAGAACTGTGTGAATTGTTATCTATGCTAGGCTGGAAATCAAATGAGTGTATCTCATTTAATATTTTCCAGCTGCAAAGCATTTCCTTACATAGTTGTAAAAAATGATTGATTGTATCGGTTTTCATTCAGTTTGCATGCTTTCTCTGATTTTTGGTTTGTTGCCTTCTTTTAAACATTTCTTGAGAAATGATCATACATTTTAACGTAGCGCAGAAACTTATTCGATGATGCTATATGTGATTTATTACGTTTAACTAGCGTTAAATGTAAAACTAAAAATTTAATTTGACACATGAATATGAAGTTTTCACAATATCTTGCCCATCACAATCGTTGGTCTTTAAAAAGTGGCGCAGTTACTTAACACTGAGCATTACCATCATTATAAGGAATGATAATTGCTGATTACTAATTTTATTACCAATTGCTTCATATCCAAGGTTAAGCTCCTGTGACGAATATTCATTCGATACACTGCGCAAACCATGAATCAATACCAGGACTAGAATTCAGGTCTGAACTCAACCTTAGCTTAATTATATTATCGCAAAAATATTATACTCCACGTGTACAGCAGATAGCTCTATTTCGGTTCATACGACACGGTTATTATTTGATTTCAGTCACTGCTCTGACGATTATCGTTGATGATCAAGTAGGAATTGGTATCGTTTCTTTTTCGTCAAGTACAGCATTATTGCAAGTGGCTGACTGGTTCACTTCTTTTTTTTTCACTTCGTCAGCTGAATTTACTATTCAGTGTCGCATGATACTTTCCATTTATTTGTCTGATCCTGATGCAGTTTATTGAATTTCAGGTATACCGTTCACTGGCAACTGGAAATGATTCTCACAATTTTGCTATGTTATTTCGAAAATTAGCAAAGTTCACTCTTGTGCCAAATTTCAAACCCCATGACTTTTCGATTTCCACAAACAGAAATTGCTGCGCTAAAAACAATTAAAAATAAGTCTCAATAAAAATAAATTGAAACTCGAGTTTTTGTAAACTCTGGTGCAAGTTATTTCTGCGACTCACCATATCTCTTATTGGGTTTCACTACGAACAAAGCGATCTTCGCTACAACCAACATACTCCAGAGTATCAAAATCGTGTTTAAAAACAAAATATGTCTACGATTTTGGGTGCCATGATCACATAGGTTTTTTATCTCACTTGGCTGTAATTTACTATTACACATATCTGACTTGAATTGATATTTCATTATTTCATATTTGCCTCAGCTCATGAAAACATTGTACGAATCGTTTGAATTGATGGTATTTTCAGCTCGTGATACAATTAGCTTTTTTACATTGTATGAATTAATACTCGTTAGAGGTGAGATTTTTCCTGGAACATAACCAAAGTACGTTTCTAGAATTGATTGAGAAAATGTATTTTTCTACAGAGAAACAAATCAAACTGTCAACTGGTTAAAACCGACCATCGTCGAGTGATTGTCAGAACAATAGACTTATCGACTGTAGACAATCGCGTTTAGAAAGTTTCTCGTTCAGCATACAACTTCTGTCGATCATCCAGTAATCGTGGAACATAGTTTGGCATGTTAATTCAGTTTATATCAGTAACAAAATTCGCACTTTTGGTATTATAGGTATTCTCTCATCTAGAACAACGCATTTCACTAATAAGCTCTAAATGACAGATTATTTCTTGGCACCTATTTAATCTCGCAATCAGTAATGACCTACTGACCACTAATGAGCGACAAACATTTCCTCGTGAACTCGATAACAACTGATAGTGAAAATTGAAGTGATCAAATAACAATTAGACATTGTTTTGCGCAGTCAATTTATATTCTTAAATAAACACACAATTCCCAGGAAAAAAATTGTATGGAAAAACGATTCAAGCAACAAATGAGACTACGAATATCGAATTATGTAAGATAATTGGAGAAAATGTTATAGTGATGAATACGTTTCGTGAGCGGTATCAAAATTGTACAATAATGAAAGCTTATGAATAATACAACATCTCTTGTAAGGATATTTAGCCGTGTGAAGCTGGCAACCCTAAGTGCGAATTTTCGATCAATTTTTTTTTCGTTTGATTGTCCATCAAATGTCCACTATTGTTCAGGAAATTTTTTTATTTGTCCACCTTTTGGTAAGAAGATGATAGAAAAATGAAGTTTTTACACAAAAACAGCTTCAGCACCCTTTATACGAGATAAAGCGGTCAACACTTGTTAGTTCAGCTATCCAGCGAATGTCCAAAACTGTCCACCTATTTTTCAATGTTTATAAAGAACACACGCAAATGTATCAAGAGACTCGGTAGAGTCTCGCGCCTAGTTATATAAAAAAAATTAAAAAAAATTTCGCACTCGCCGCGCGAGACTCTGACAGAGTCTTATATACCCGAACGGCAACTGAGTGACCGTTAAGGAAATTTATGATCGTTAATTTCTTCCGTCTCGCTATAAATACGGAATTGTAATATTTATTGCAGGATGTGGCAAAGGAGAGCTTTAATTTAAGCCCTATTGCGATCAAATCGGTGGACGTAGAGCTGAGATATTATTATTCGAAGGTTTCGATGCAAGTAATTTATACGTGTCTTCGACGAGATTGCATTTTCGTCGTCTCCGTCAGTCAGTGACGTCACTCACTGTGACACGAAACCTATGGGTATAAAGAGTCTAGAGTGGCTTTCGCTAGGTAGAGAGAAGAGACCTACCAAGTATGGACGTAGCCAGATGGCGCTTTGGTTAGCTCTTTATTTTCACCAACTACAGTATGGTATCATACCAATCATCTGGGGTATGATTTATTGTGTCAATGTATTTTTGGTCGTAATTGTGCGTATAATTCGGAACAAGATCATTTGAGGTACGGTAAGATTTTTTTTTTATGAGAGAACTGCAAGTGTTTGGCAACACAGGGTTGAATTGAATGATTACTACAGTCTTTAGTTATACCGTGAGTATTCGTTATGCGGGTCAGTTGGATCGGTCCGATCCCGAATTTGGCGTTTACGGCACTGCCGTTCCGCCGTTCTTTGTTTACGCTGGTTGTCTTCTGATTTGACAGGTAAGCAAAGCGCGCGGAGTACGATTTTATGGTTAGATTGCGGTTAGGATTTTCTGTATGAAAAAATTGTTCCGATAATCTGTCCATTATTATTAGGCAAATAAATAACATTTTTGAAACGATTCAATGCAAATCAGAAGCAACTAAAGTAGCTAAGTCACGAGAATATTTATTAGCGAATCCTGTGAAAGAGTGTAGAGAAGGAGAAGTTGTACCAGGCAATAGAGACAATTACAGTCATTACATTAACAGAGAGTGCATTACATTCAGATTGCAAATTAATGTATTTAACCACAAACGGAAACAACTTTCAAGATTATTTACGCACGTATAATAAATTTATTACTATTACATTTCGATGGAAATTATTAATAATCAGTGTAACTGATTAACTGATGAACAAATAAAAAATTATACTTACGTAATTAATCAAATTCTACAAAAAGTAGTGATATCCCCATAAAAAGCACCTCTGGTGCAAAAACCTTTCGCCTAGTTATATAAATGTGATAGTCACCCACAAAAAATACATTCTTATGCCAAGAAAACATTATACACTTATTATTTTATACAAAAATTCCTTCCTCGTAAAAAAAAAGATTCGAAATCAGATGCTATTGCCTAGTACCGATATCACGTTGTCTTTTTTCGAATTGACAATTGGGCTTTTCATAACACGGTATTGACAGCCTTCCTGTCCTGCCACGTAGTACCATAGATATAACGATAGAGGACTGACGCCTCCATTGGTTCACCCAAATAACATTTTTTTTAAATAATTTAAAAAAAAATTGGTGGTAGTGGTACTAGGCGGGCCTTTTCTAGATAATATAACCGCCTTCCCTCGCGGTGAGAAAAAGGACAGCTATAAGAACTTGGTACTGAGAACGAGGCGAGCAAGAATACGCGGGTGGGAGGAGGGGAAATGAAATGACGCGAACAAAGCAATCGACACGACGTGAAAAAAACTTAATTTAATGATAAAAGAATGATAACAAAGAAAGAAATGAAACAATAAACGGCGGTGTAAAGCGGGGGGGGGAGAGGGCACGGGAGACTCGAACGGAAGGGGGGGGGGGGGATGAAGTTGGGCGCCAGCTACCAGCCGGGGCAGCACCGGTTGATCCCGTGTCGGAGGGACACGGACTTGAAGACAACAATGACTCGCGGGGCTGCTTAACTCACGCGGGAGCAGGGGTGACTCTACAGGGAGGAGTGGGTTACGGTTTTTGCACCATCGGCTCTACCGATTAACCTCGGCACTCGGGGATAGGAGAACAAAAGGTGATCGCGGGGAGGGGTGGTGGGTGAGGGAGAGGAAGGGTGAACAGGTGTTAAGACTAAATTAACGAGTCGCCACTCGTCACGTCGCGGGACGTCGCAAATCGGTGGGACCGTCAGTCTTAGGGACTGCGAACCAAAAACACAAGACGCGGAACCAAATCGGGGGAGAAAGGTGAAAGAGATAAGGGTGAAAGGCGATACAGGGACCAGAAACACACTCACGCAATTGCAGCACACAGCTAATCCAGAAATAACCTCGCACACTAGTCGTAGTCTTACAGAGATTGACTCGATCATACGCTATTGGCTCTCGGCTCGAGACTGACGAACTGTCGTGCCGTCGTCGTCGTCCAAATTTCTGTCGGTTACTTTGATGATTCCCGGGGTGCTGATTGGGGGGGGGGGGGGGGGGTTGTTGACATCTGGACGGGAGAGTCGGTACGTCGGCGGCGGGGGCGAGTCGGCGACGGGCGAGCCTTGACGTTGTTGCGGAGATGGCAGCAGTGGTTCCTTTGGTGTGGGGGCTTGGGGTCCACACATACAGATTTTCATCAGATAAATAACACTTATTATTTATTAAATGAATAAAAGGATAATATTACATTGACTAGTAATATTAATAGAAAAATGATAAAGAAGGCCTTGTGTCGCGAGGGTTATGGCGCGAACGAACGACCGTTACCGACTTGCTTGGCGCTCTAGCTCAGACCGTTTTTTGAACGGGTCGTTTTACGTTAGGCATCGGTTGTGCGATACCTAGAAAGGTAAGTGCGTGTTGCGTGGTGAAGCGAGTCTCCACATTGGTCTTTCGGCCGCAGCGAGCTTCGTGCGTGATCGCTGCGGCGACGTGGCGATGTTGGCAAAGCATGCGTGCTCGTCGGTGGCGAGGCGACGAGGGGACGGCGGTGGTGTTGATGTGCGTGCTTACTCGCCCGTGCTTTCCCACTCCGTAGCGTCGGCCCGTGCTCTCCCGACCGCGTGGAATCCAGGGCCGAATGAATCCCTCGGTCGGTGACGGGGAACGATGACGGCGATGGTGACGACGGCGACGACGGCGACGACGGTCGCAGTCTCGCAGGGCTGAACATACTAAACAAAAGGGGCGGAAGAGGCGGGAGGGGAGGGGAGAAGGACGCGAAACTTATGCTAACAGTGAAACATTTACCCTAAGGACGTCGCGTGTGAGTGGCGGAGTTCGAGCCGAGGGAGGGGGAAGCCTGTATCGAGATTTCTCGTTACAATAAGTACAATTTTACGGCGGTTGAACCATGTCAATAATCCTAATATAGTGATACGAAATGATGGCCCGCCTAGTACCACTAGCACCAAATTTTTTTTATTTTTTAAATTATTTAAAAAAATGTTATTTGGGTGAACCAATGGAGGCGTCAGTCCTCTATCGTTATATCTATGGTACTACGTGGCCGGACAGGAAGGCTGTCAATACCGTGTTATGAAAAGCCCAATTGTCAATTCGAAAAAAGACAACGTGATATCGGTACTAGGCAATAGCATCTGATTTCGAATCTTTTTTTTTTACGAGGAAGGAATTTTTGTATAAAATAAGTGTATAATGTTTTCTTGACATAAGAATGTATTTTTTGTGGGTGACTATCACATTTATATAACTAGGTGAAAGGTTTTTGCACCAGAGGTGCTTTTTATGGGGATAGAAACATACGAATTGGCTTAGAGAAGACATTTGATCACAAATGTCACACAGTTGTACATAAATGTTGTTTACGCACTTTGTTGTTTTCCTCGCATTGGATTTACTTTCATCGTTCCAGAAATTTCTAGGACTTCAGTGACTTGAGGGGGTGCAAAGGCGGTTTTTAAACACATATTTCGGATTATTTTTTAATTTTTTGATGCGAACTAAATAAAGCCACAACTGCGGAATTTTCACCACATATTTATTCACATTTTGAACACACTCGACAATTTTTTCAGGCCAAAATCGTGCCTCATTGCTGAGGTACACAGCAACGTAGCCACTCATTTGCAAACAACTTTTTTTTTTTGTTACATTCGAACGAATTCGAATATCGGAAAATCGCTTTGCCCACATATTCTACAATATATTTGGATGCATTTTGTGCATAAAAGAAAATCGATTTTTTGAACCAGTCACCAGGAATGACCCTCCCTTCAGCGACTTCAAAATCATTAAAATGACGTATAAACATGTTTTAATTCCCATATGTTAGTTTAAATCGACTATTTAAACTATTAAACACGCTATTTTCAACAAATTTTCCAATTTGCTCGAGCGTGATACTTTTCACTCGAAATTGGATCGATAAACTCGTTAATAACTATCATCGCCATCAGTTCTCGCCTGGAATCCATGTATTGTAATTTCACTCTCGAATCGAAATGACTCGAAGATAGAATGAAAATAATAGGAGCGAAAAAACTATTTCCCTCCCATTGATATATATATACATGGAAAGAGGAAATTTAAGAAAGTGCAATTGCTTTTTACTCAAACTTGTCACCTGTTACGTCCCGTGTAGAAATTGAATCATGGCACTGGCCAGGTTCTGAACATTTTGCCTGATTACAAATCAGGTCCACATCTGGCTGAGGAGTGGCGGCCTACTAGGGCCCCGGTCAAATGTCCGCGTTTTAGATACTGCGCCCGGCCAGGGTCTAATCAGACTAGTAATTAACGCACCCTATTTGCACCCCATTTCCGCCAGGCCCGTACCTGTACTGCATATATTTATACAATCCTGGGTATTCATACGCGGAATTAAACATATTCTATTTCTATGAATATCCGTCAGTTATTTATTGTTTTGTTCCTGAAATAAACATTAATACAGAAGATTCACACAACTATGTTT
The DNA here is from genome assembly GCA_963969455.1 of Arge pagana. Lineage (NCBI taxonomy): Eukaryota > Metazoa > Arthropoda > Insecta > Hymenoptera > Argidae > Arge > Arge pagana. Next base: position 17,230,683 of record OZ018311.1, on the reverse strand, counting down.
GTGCAACGAGATATGAAATCAATATTTCATAACGGTTTTTTATAACACTATGCAATAATAAGACTAATTACATTTATAATCATTTTCAAACTAACAAATAATATGTAAGGTACATGGGTAGTGCACCCCACGTTTGTTATACATATATTAACAAATCTTTCATCTTTAAACTTAGAAATAATGAGATAAGTGAATAGTTTACAACACCTTGTTTAGAATCACATGAGAAGATGAGCACTAGCTATTTTTCATCTTCAAACTTCGCAATAATAAGGTACGTCAGTGTTCTACGAAACGTTTTCAAAATAAAATTCAATGTTAAAACTGAGTGTGTTTCTTAGAATTTTTATCTGGAAATAGAAAGTGATTATTTCATAACTCTATTTTGAACAGTAGGTATATCAGAAGATAGAATAAGATCAAATATAATAGATGCTTTGTCAAAATATGCGTCGACACACAGCTTAGTTATTGGCCATGTTTTCGCGTTTGGCTCGGTCTTTTTGAACCCTTTCCATATGATGGCCATCCCAGTCTTTCGATTTCGCTATAGCTTGGCCAAGGCACTGGAAGAAATATTTTGTCGAAATTTTTTGTCCCTGATTGTTGGTATGATGGCGCATAACACCTTCTGGGAAAAAATTATCAAACTCTAAAGATATTTTTATGTTGAAGTCTATATTGTAGATAAAACATCATGCATAAGGATATTTTGGTAAAGTACCAAAAATCACGTTGGAAAATTTTGTATTTTTAAAAACCTCTTTTTCTGTCATCTGTTTTAAGCAGTAGAATGCATGCAAACATTTCAGCCGACAAATTTTTTCAAAATGTTTGAAAAGCTTTTGACATGATTTTCTGTATCTACATAAAACACCCGCGAGGCAACCTGGAAAATAACATTGATTTCTAAGGTTTTTACTTGAATAATCAAAGAAATTAACTGCGCGGATATTATAGTAGTACACCAGGAGCTGAGAAAATAATCAATCCAATTTGTTCAATGTATGTTTCCAATGAAACTCGCACAGTGCTGCCGATACTTGGCATCCTGCAGTTGTACATCAAGCTTCGTAAATTCTTCCAGCGTTTTAAATGGCAATTCAAACCAGTCTCACTAACAAGGGCTGTTAGATCAGAGTTAGTCTGCGTAAAAACCTTAGTATTCTGAATTGCTAACAAGACATTGTTAATAGCGTTGGTATTTGCCTTAAGATCAACACTGAGTCCTTTCACAGCCAGCAATATTAATCTGGTATCTGGATATGAACAGTAATTAATTTGGATTCGATGCGAGACAAAAGAAGTTGAAGGATGTAAAAATACCATTGTTGTAATCCTTTGTTGCATTTTTCATTAGTACATCTGACGTTGCTGAGAGACATTTATCAAAGTTCGTCGACGTAAGTAGACGTGGGAATTCCACTTCTGTCTTTTTGTTCGAAGCAAGCTCTACAAATTTTACAAAAAACATTATCATTTGCTGACTATCATTCTTAAAAATTCAGAATCAGATTCATACATACTTTGTCTGTTATCGATAGGACTGAAATCCTTTTCTGATGAGCTTGGCCTTTCATTTGGTATCTCTAAGAACTCGAGTTCTCCCGATTCTTAACAATAAAAATCAATCAATTTAATTGAATAAGGACAGGTACTCAAAATTTCAGGTAACGAAAGAAATGAAAGAAAACTGGTTAAATACCTAGTAGAGCGTAGGCACCTTCATTAAGATTTAAATTGGTAACTAATCTAGTTCGTGCAGTGTGTTCTGATGAGTCAGAAAGTGTTGTGGAAATATTCTTTGGTTGCTTTGGAAGTACTTTTTGATGCTTTTTTGGTTCTACTGAGGGTGTTATCTTTTGTGATCTCAATCCTGAAAAAAGTTCACTCGTCAATATCTTTCAATTGAAGACAATTGGAAGACTAGCAATAAGATAATTCAATTGAAGCACTGTGTTCATAATTGACAATGAAATATTATTATTATTATTATTATTATTATTATTATGTAAATTACCGTTACTTTTCTGAGATTTGGAAGAACTAGGTTCGTTTTTTTACGACATTGAGATTGTCTTCTTTTTTTCATACTTTTTACCCGTGCGGTGATGATTTGCAATTTTTTTGCGGGAAGGAGCTGCTGAGCTTTTTTTACTGGACGAACTGTTTCGTTGACTGATTGAATAATCCGCTACAAATATGAAACAAACTCGTCGTCAGGTAACGTCTGGAAGTAACATCGTAGAGAAAAATGCTCACATTCAGTCAATCCTTCATCCGCCGTTCCGGGTACTTCCATTATCTGCTCTAAAGAGAGAGCTTTTTCAGGTGTTCGACTATTTGAGAAACTTTTTTCTGGGGTGCGATATCAGAATCGGACGTAAAATCAAAGAGTCTCGTTTCCAAGAATAGTTAGCAGCTTCTTAGAATAGTCGTATGTATCTAAGGCATGAGAATTCATGCAGTTGCAATTTAACGAAGCAGGTTTTATCAATTTTCATTTGTTGAATGATTTAGTATGTACCGGCGTCACCAACCAATTCAATAACATATTATGGCCAACTTGGCAGTAGAGAACCTTCTGTTTTCATCAGATGTTCTAGAAGAGTCTGTTTTTTTGTTGAATAGGCATGATTTGGAAATTTTGCAACAGTTTGGCCTTTGTCTATATTATATCGTACCCAGTGACGTGGAATGTAGTCAATATCCAAGAGAGCAGTTTCATTTTGGCTGGTGCCGATAAATTTTATTAACTGATATTTCCGTGTGTTTTCTTCCGTTTCCGACATCTGGATAGTAATTTATAGCATACATAGAATGTCAATAAGTCGTTCAATTTTTTTTTCAGGTTATGTGATCCATGCGTCTAAATTATTCGTGATTTGTTTTTTTTGGAAATAATTTTATAATGTAGCACGTTTCCCCTAATTTGTTTTCGAAATAATATTATTGAAATGCACTTACGTTTATGTTAATCCAAGCCCAAAACCTAGACTAGAAATGTAACCCAGAACAGCACGTGTCGCGCGGTTTCTAACAAACTAACCTAACCTATAACCCAATTCTCGACATAGGCATATAGCACACCACACAAGAAAAGTTACATTCGAAGTTCGAAGTTGGGATTCTAAAACTGAATGAATAAATATAACAAACCAGCAGAGAATTATTTGAATGTTTTTTTCGGTTTTTCACTCTGTGCGCATATCAACCCCAAATCGCAACGTATATTAAATTGATTGTTTTATGTCCATTTAATTTAATTTTTTTTTCTTCATGTATGTTTCGAAACAGTAGCACCAACCATTACTGCGTGTTATGAAGAAGGGCTAGAGCGTAGACTCTTGTAACACGATTTGGTTGAAAGACAGTGATAACTTTATCATTTTTGCAACTATAGTGTTGAGGTCACACGTCCCTATTATCGTTAACAGCGTACTGCGAAGCTCCCATATTCTTACATATGTTGAGTTGCTAGGATATTTGAACAAAGGCTTATTCTTTTTCCACTCTCTGCCCGCGATTCTTACCCTATCAGGATTTTTTGTCAAAATAATCATTTTATCAATTTGTCCAATAATTGCATCCCTAAGAAGAATAATGTTATCAGGTGATTTATTTGTCAGGATGATCGATTTATACCGTAACTGTATTGCCTGCTCAATCCCATTTTCATTGATGTTGGTTTTTCATTATTTCAATTTCTTTTGGAATATAAACCGCCTTTTCGTTTTAATCAATTGTGCTTCGTGCAGCCTTCGGCATATCTGTGGTAAAGGAAGATGAGCTGTACGAATAGATTTCTTCAATGTACCAAGTCGGCTCTGAAAAGCGTACGCACTAATACAGTTTAAAGAGACTCTAATATTGTTTGCGTCGTCAGCAATATGTATTAAATTATGAATGTTCAAAAATTGGGAATGAACACCATATAAACTCTTTGAAGCAAGAAAGTATCTCTCCAAATATATCTTGGCATGATAATTGTACTTCAGTGTCAAATCCTCTGAACACAGCATCCGAGCAGCAACCCGGAGTAGAAGAAAATGCTCATACAGTACTCTTGGTAAGATATTCTTTAAGACAATGGGACCAATAAACAATAGAAATATTTGAAAATCGGTACACTTCCATTTTGCCGGAGAGATGATAGTTCTAATTGTAAGTTTTCTTTGAACTTCGATAGGTATTTGATTTTTTAAACATGATATTCTTCTGTCAAGTTCCAGGTTACTTTTTCGATCTAATCGAATTTTTAAATCCCCAGTGATCCAATATTCTCGTAGTTTCTTCATTGCTCCACCATCGAACAAATGCAACTTGTCCAGAAGAAAACATTGTATCATGTCATTTGGAGGATCTATATCCAGTATCGGACTTACTCCATTATGGTTATTAGCATCATCTTGATTTCGAAATGATTCATCAGTTCTTATTTGCCTCTCCACGAACGGTGCATCTTTCGCATGTGCTGAAACCCCCATGACCTTTAACATTCTTCAATAATACGCCCACTGGACTATCGCACATAAAACATTTTATATTAACTTCGTACATATTCATATGTATAGTAATTCCATCTCTTTGAAGTTTAATAATTTCTTCTATAAAATCATGAAAATAATCTCCAAAATCATGCGATTTAGCATCCCAGCAGTAGCATGCTACGATGAATGGAGTATAAATATCGAACCATGGGCAATGTACTCTGCATAGTATAGGCCAAAGTTGTTTGGTACTAGATTTTAAAATTGGCATGCCATCAACATTGAATTGTAAAGAAATATCATTTTCAGGTTGTAATCTTTCAACAATACTACATTTCAGCCCCTGTTCTATCCCGAAATAAACAAATTGACCATGTTCTATTTCATTAATAAGATAAGGGCAAGAGTCTGTTTTCAAAAAGATTTTAGATGATTTCGGTAAATTTGGTAATAAACGTGTGCCAAATATAGCCAATAATTAATCCAAGTTTTTGTTGCGTGTATTACATTTAATAGACCACTTCCTTAGTTCCTTGTACTCGATTCTTTCGACTTCCTCTTCTACACACTCACTGTTTTCATTTGCACTTTGCTCCCGCTCTTCTGCAGACTCTGATTCATTGCTTGTTATTTTGTCTTGCGGATCTACAGACTCTGTATTATTTTCCTGAACTTGCTCGCTCTATTATATCCCCATCCAAACGGCCTGTATCTTCTTCCTTCTGTGCCGGCACTTCATTATTGTTTCTTCCTCGGTGGCCTACAGATATTGCTTCAGATCTAACAGCATCTTGATGTGATCTATTTGCTATACAAAAATATTTTACTCAATCAAGATTTGTTAATTGAGTCAAGCTAACAGGTGGATTGATTTTTGACGAATATGGAATTTCACCCGCGTTCTTCACTTACGTATGTACCTAATAAACCGTCAATTGTAGTTGCCAAATATAAATAGTAATAGTTAGAATTTGAAAATAGAATAAATGTTTAAACGCTACTTACTCAAGAATTTCACTTCGTACAGCTTTCGCTTTTTCTCGTTGTCTTCGCTCTTGTTTGTTAGTTTTGATTTTCTCCATTGCTCGTTTATCATCCATTTTCACGGGTGATGGTTAAATTTTGATTTGTAAAATAAAATTATTAAGAGCACTTACTGCAGGTACATATATAAACGTTGGTATATGAATACAGCAGTTGTTTACATGACGACTACAAGACCGTGATGGCGACGCAGCCAGCATTTATTGCAATTCTTCGTCTGCTGCCGACAGAAGCGCCAGTAAGGCGACACCACTTCAGCGCTTGGCCTGTAGCGCTAATTTGACAGCCACAATAGGCCCTGAGCAAAGCCATATCAATTTTCATTATCTGTAATTGCAAAATATAAACTCAAAATTCAAATTTAATAAAAAAAATTATCTCTCAAAAACTTTCTTCGTTGACAAAAGTGCATACTCTAGCCGTAAACAACTATTTTGAGGAATTGCACGCCAGAAATACGCCTGATAAGGGCCATGTCGGTGTTATGGTATGCCACGGCAAATTTCTACACGGAGTTCAGATTTCATCCGTGACCTACAATCAGATAAATATCTAACGTTGGCTGCTGTCAACGCGCTTGATATTTTATAAGTATCCTCTACCGATGTCACATCGGTGTGAACCTGGCACCCAACATTCAAAAATCGAAAAATAATATACACCATTGGTTTGTACCCGTTTGTATTGAAGTGCGTTTTGATTGTACCTACCGAGTTAACGCGTTAGACGGGAATGAAAAAATCAACTTGTAAATATTCGGAAACGGCAAACGGCATTCGAAAGAGAATCGTTTGTACCCGTTTGTACCGTTCTTCAAATTGTTTGTACCCCGAAAGAATCGGAAGTACAGGCTTTTGAAAATGCGACCACCATGTAGATTCGGTTCTTGGAATCTACCTCTTGGTTGTATTTTGAAAAGCTTGTACGTCCGATTACCTCGAGGTACGAACAATCTGAAGAGAGGTACAAACGGGTGCTAGCGTAGCTCTGCAGAATGTCGTTCATTTTTCGATATCGCAAAGAATGACGAATCTACCTCTTGGTCGTATTTTGAAAAGCTTACACATCCGATCCCTTCGAAGCACAAACGAGTGCTAGCGTAACCCTTTGCAATGCCGTTCACCGATTTTGAATATCTTCAAGTTGAGTGCTAGCCATTTTTTCATTTCCGTCTAACTCATTAACCCGGTAGGTACAAACGGATATAAACGAAGTACAAACCAATGGTACATACTATTTTTTGATTCTTGAATTTCGATGCTCGATTCACACCATTCGATGATACATTGAAACAGGTCTTTGCATGAAACAAATACGCTTATCGAACTTGTGGGGTTAAAAACAACGCTATAAGAATCGACAAAATATCGGAACAAGAGAAACTACTTTTTTATGCTACGTTTTCCGTGAAATTATTATCGACTCGACGTTCATTGGTACGAATTCTTCTACAAGTTCTTTTTTATTCGTCGTTACTTTTTAACGAGGATACCGTCTGTCACGGGTAAGATTAGTTTATATTCACCTGGCAGCTTGATATTGTCGCGTTATATTGATCCGGGTGACGTTATCTAATCGTAAAGCCGATAAATATTAACATTAATACTTCGGCGAGGATAAAGATGTATGTTCAAGTATTGGCAAAGCTTGCGCGCTGATTAAATGCTTCGTGACGGTGAACCTTCATCGCAATTTAACGATCATGCAAATTCCATCGATCGCATCATTCAACTTGTCATTCGTCTTTTGATTTTAAGTATTTCGCTTGCATGTGTATCGTTCCGTTGGCTCGATCCTCATTGATAGACGTGGTCCAGTGGTAGGTAAACCAATCGCGTTCATTGATGCCGAAACTGATTTGATATACCTCTCTATGACAACTGAACGGAGAATAGTTATTAGCATCGTGCTACACTGAGGGAAAGGATCTGTTGAGTCAAGTGATATTTGTTTGATTCAACAAAATGCTGCGCTCAAATGCGGCGAATACAATATGTACTCAATTCAACAAAACATTTTTGTTGGGCGGAATACTTCACACAACTCATTACCCAGTTGAACCAAGCCACTGAATGCTAGTGCCAACTATAAATGTGGTCAAATCAACAAATTGTGAGTTCTTTGCAATGAAATATATTTCGTGTTGCGAAAACGTGTAATTGAATGAACTCAACAAGTGATTGAATGCACTACAATAATTTTGTTTTGAATATCTGAAATTGTTGTATCGAAATGCATCGAGCTGGTCCTGATTGAAGTTTGGTTGAGTTTAACATACAAGTGTTCAAATCCAGAACCAATTTTGTCGTCACCATAAACTTTCGCATTGATTGAGGAGTAGAAATAATTAACTATACATAACACGTATTTTCGAATAACATAATTCGGCATTGTGTCGACTCGAAATTTCGTAGGATTAAGCTTGGATAATGTTTTGCTCATAAAATGTTTGAGTTGATGCAAAGAACTGTTTTTTGAATTGATTCCAAAGGTTGTTTGACAGAAAAACTGCATTTATATACTAGATTCTCAAATATTGTTATATGTATAAATATTATTTCTTAGGTTTGGGGAAATCAATTAATAAACAATAGTATGAATTTGAGTAAATCGTAAATTTTATTAGTATTATTGAACAGAATTTAGCGATGATATATTTTGAAGATACATATAACACATGGGACGTCCACGTCAACTCGACGCGGCTCCAGACCTCACCATCTCAGATTTGATTTTCAACTTTATATTTTATCATTCCATTTTTGGAAAACCTTTAAAATTTTTTTTTTTTTTTTTTGATTTTTTAGATCAGCGCTTTCGGAACTATGAATTTTTTCAAACCTTAATAGAAGGACCTTTTTCAAAATTCTGAAAAAAATCACAATTTTTTTTTATAGTATAGAACAATCTTCCACTTGCAGAGACATGGGCGGAATTATTCCTAATTTTTTTTTCGATTTGAAAAAAAAATTATTTCGAACAATGCTTCCTAATGACATTCATGCGACCGAAAATCTTGCAACAGGCAGATTTTTCAAAGCCATTGGGTTTTACATTGTATTTGCGTTAGAAAAATCTGAATGCTGCAAGATTTTCGGTAGCATAAATGTCATTAGGGAAGCATTTTTCGAAATAATTTTTTTTTGAATCGGAAAACAATCAACAACTATCAACAAAATTTTTGTGTTTTTTTTTTTGCAATGTTAAAAAAAGGTCTTTTTTAGGTTGAAGAAATGCATAGCTTCAAAAGTACTGATATAAAAAATTTGAAAAGCAATGGAAGTTTCACCAGACATGGAATGATAATGTATAGAATTAAGAATCAAATCAGGGATATTGAGGTCTGGAACCGTGTGGAGTTGACGTGGACAACAGCTCCATATAAACTTACATCATCGGAGATAACTGAGATCAGAGAGGTAAGGAGATCAGTAGATATCGTGGCATGGGTTCTGCACATACATTACATTACATTACAATACATTTTTGTTGCTAATTAAGAAATTATCTATGGAACAGGTTAATTCTAGGCTTCTACTTTTCAAAGTCAGGCATTGAGGCCACGATATCAGCTATATATGAGATTTGCTTGTCCCATTTAGTCGTTATTTTGTACACAGCGAACTGAATAAGATACCACAAGTGCTCGCTCTCAGGTGGGTAAAGTGCGTTTACAGCGTGAAAACTCTTAAAACATAAATCTAAAGCCTTCAGTGCTGTTGGTACCTTGTACAATGTGGAGTCCAGCGAGACATAAAAAGCCTCGATTGATTCCAGCGTAGGTCCTACAACAATCATGTAAGGCTGCACTGTCAACCCCAGTTCTAGAACTTCGTCGATTCGTTGTTGCTGCACCATCAATAGATCCCCTGCGAGCTGCAGATTACCACATTTGAAAATAGCACTTACCATGAGCTAATCACATGGTATATACATGTTGTTGTGTGAAAATAACCATTTGTTTTCAAATGCTCACCCTAACATGTAAGATCATACTTTTCTGACATTCAGTGATAGAAAATTTCCACTGTTGCTTTCGCTTGTTTGTCTGAGATTCAGTGTCCGAAGAAGCTGTTTCATGCTTTGAGAGTCGAAGCCTACCTCGTGGCGCAACGAAGTACGAAAGCAGCATCAGCTCAACGACGACCTTGCAATCTATGATTAAACAATTTTGTTTAAATTTTGTTGGCAACTACAACATGTATAGATAGGGCAGCAAAAAGTATTTTCTCACCATTTGATAATGTCTCTAGTTTCAATAGATCTAACAGATATTTGGCACCACCTTCCCTACTGATAGAGCGAGAGTTTTGTATATGAGAAAAGAATTTGTCCCAATAGAGGAACACACCATGATTCGCATTTTTGTGAAGGTACTTGTAATCAAGTTCGAGCAGTAGGTGTCCGTTACTGTGTCGTAAGATGGGCCATTTCTCCAAATAACTGTGAACCGTTTCAATATTATTTTTTGCAGTGTCAAGTCGAAGAGGCGCTAAAATTTCCCAATGCTTCAGAACTGCATCCCAGGGTTCTCTGTTGTGTTCCAGCCACAGTTGGCTACTTTGCACTTCATCTGTTCACAAAAGTCACCCATAGTATACATTTGTAGTTGCATATTTAATTAAATGAATTATGGCGGAGCTGACTCTTGGAAATAATGACAACTTTTGTGCTCACCAGATATGGCATCGCTTCGAACACTTTCACTAGTTGAAGATTCATATGATACATCACATCCTGAAAGCCGTCGGTAAACCTGTAATTTATTTCGATATTTATCTACAAGCTTTCCTTTGGCAGTAACTGACGTCTGTATTCTGGAAGATCTCTTCTTTACTGGTGCGATATAATAAGAGTTCTCATTTTCTTTAGGGAATAGTTTCTTGATTTGGTGTGTGATGTCCTCAAAGTCCACTCGCACTGGGCATCTGGAAATTAAAAAACCAGATCAGAAGTATACAATTCACCAGTTGATCGATAAAAGTGTATCATCATATGTATGTCTGTACTTGTATCCGCTAAAATTTTGTAGAGCTTCCGTAGCAATTAGATCCACAAGTAATTTTCGTGTTGCCTTGGGCAACGGTAGGTTGCGAGAACATTTCAAGATACATCTTCCAGCTGCCGTACTCTTGAGTAATTTTGTCACATTCAAGCTGGCGCAGGATTTTTTGGATTATTTTTTAAATTGAGATCTACCAACGAAAGGATTTCGTCTTGTTAATGTGTGCAAAGCTAGATTAGAAGTCGAGATTGATTCATCGTCAGTGTTGCTACTCGTATCGCTGCCCTCCACCTCATTAGGCGTGTATCGTTTATTCTAAAATGTAAAATCAGCGTTGTAATAAATGGAGTAATATTAGTATCGTAGAGTAATTGTATTCAGCTAGCATATTCATTATTTTCAGGTTGATTATTGTACCACATTCATCAACAGTATCCAATTTATAATTTTTTTGTCAGAAATTCAGTAACATTTTTTTAATTTTTCAAGACGAATTTTTTTCTCCAAATCGATTTCCTGCAAATGGAATATGGCTGAGGAATTGTGAAACGTTTTGATTATACCTATAAAACTTGAGGTCAAGGAGAATCTGTTGACCACCCTATCATTAATAGTATGATTTTACAATTCCGAAACAATATCATTTGAAAATTCTTTGATTTCTATGATTTTATAAATATTCACTCTTATAATATCTTCAAACGAGAGAAAAAAAATCATGAGAAAAATGTAGGATATATGCGAGGATTCAAGCAGCATAAATGATCTTAGGAAAAAAAACGGGGAATAAGGTGTTGAGGCAGTGTTGTAATTAATTACATTTTTGATCAATGGAATTACTCATGTAATTACTCATTATATTTGTAATGCATAATTGAATTGTTTTCAATTACCCATTACTTTGGTAATATGTGATTAAACTTTTTTACACATTACTTTAGTAATGTGTAAATAAACTGTTTTCAATTACCCATTACCACAGTAATGTGTAATTAAACTTTTTTTAATTACGCATTACGAAATTTTTTCAAAACAGTGTAATGTGACGTTACAAAAGTGCTACTGTAAGTCAATCGAGTTTAATTACACGTTAGTTTACAAAAGTGATGGTACTTCAACAATTAAATTGCTGGTCGCATATACTCAGATTATTGAAATAATGTGATCGAAAGTGAAATTTTACGAAATGGAATATATCGCGTTGCAAGGATAAATTAGATCAAACGGATAGGAAACTGATTTCTCTACTATCGCCGTAACACTCGTACCTTACTAATTGCAAGTTGCGAGTTACTAAGGTAGAAAGTACTTACTAAGGTACAAGTGTTACGGACGATAGAAGAGAACAAATAGTAGAAAACTCGGTTTCCTATCTGCTTGATCTAATTTATCCTTCAACACGATATATTCCATTTTGTGAAATTTTAGTTTTCGATTACATTATTTGAATAATCTGAGTATAGTGGAACGTCGATTATCCGTACGTCAATTATCCGAACGATGATTTGATTTATCCGAATCGTCAATTATCCGAACAGGGATCGGGTCTATCCGAATTTTTGGTTTTCCGAACGACATTGTCGTTCGGTAAATCAAAAATTTTGTGCTACATACATTGTTGCGCGATTCAGCGAGCTCAGAATTCCATGATATTACCGCCCCTCCGTCTACTCGACCACCACTTGTTGGCGTCTTATTTTTCTTCTACAGTTTTCACGCAACTGCAGGGATGCAACCGATACCCTTTGTTTTACATTCGATCAACATTGAATAACATGAATTCGACACCCGGTGCTTCGTTTTCCAAGCATAAAAATATTAAAAATGTTAATTTTCGATAAACATATGTATTCCAATATTTTCAGCGTTTCAGTTTCTCCCTACCTCCTCACAGAATATTGCTGTTCGGTTATCCGAATTTTCAATTATCCGAACAATAGTCGGGCCCAATTAGTTCAGATAATCGACGCTCTACTGTATATGCGACCAGCTATTTCATTGTTAAAGTACCATTACTTTCGTAACGCGTAATTAAACGTGATTGGCTTACAGATTACTTTTATAACGTCACATCACACTTTTTCAAAAAAAATTCGTAATGAGTAATTCAAAAAAGTTCAATTACACATTACCAAAGTAATGCGTAATTGATAAAAGTTAAATTACACATTGCAAATGTAATGGATATTCAACAAAAAAAAATTAATTACAATTCTCGCAACACTGCGTTGATGTATACAGGGCGGTCGATCTCCCGTAATGATATGTCATAAGCACTAAATAAAAACTTACGTACGAACCGATAGATTATTTTTTATAAAAAAACACGAACATACTTGGTTACTGTATGAGACGTTATAGACATTCGGTGAATTTTCTCTACTTCTGTCCTTGAAGTGCTGTTCCCATTTTCGTATGAATTTGATTCGACATCCAATTTTGGGAATTAATTCTTTTATCAAGTCCTCTGTCAAATCTCGCAGTGCTGTCGAGTCGATTTGATTTTCTACATAAGTATAAATAAATAATATTTACGAATGTTGCACTGAATTTGATACTTTCGGACTGTTCGTGCGAATTTATTGCCGACAATGTTGCAGTAGTATGTGTAAACACCAAGCTTTGTCGCAATTATGGGCCGGGGGGAGGGGGTGTCTACAGTAGTAAATACCGGTTCTCTACAATAAGTGTATAATTATCAATATAATAGAAACTGTGAAGAATTATACACGAGTTTTGACGCGTTTCTACGTCTTTTGATTTCAAGAACATGACCTACTGAACTACCATGCAAAAAAAGAATGCTCGAAACAATCCTTCCGCGTGCTTCGATTACGTCGGCTTGATCTTCAGAACTATTACGTAAACTAGGAATTGATTTATTACCAACAGCAAGAAGCCCCTGTTGATAAACTGGCTCCAACGTAAAGATTATTGAAAAGGCTGCGAATCTTGAAACCGATGTCTCATGCGATATATGCGTAAAAATAAGACAAACTTACCTTCGAAATCGTTGATTAAACTTTACATCCCCCAGGTTTTCAGGAGGTCCTGGACTCTATCATCAGCCATGCTTTCGAATCACAAACACTTTAGAATCAGAATAATGTAGACTCAGAATACAACCACTAGTATCGCACACTTCCACAGAATAAAACTCCGGTTCTCCGGCTCTCTGCGGCGCCGTTTGCGTGCAAGCAGAAACGTGTTCACTACCACGCTGCGCCAAATCCTCGAGATTCAAACAGTGGTTAGCTTACATGTGATTGGATGCGCTAGAGCGGCAAAAGGAACGCACCGGTCCGGACAAGGAACGCAGATTTAAGAGAAGCGCGCGATTCAAACTGCGAGTAAGGCTTTAGAAGTCGACCGTAGATTTGGAATCGTGTTAAATCGCAACTTGGATTTAACATATTGAAATAATCCCGACGAATACGATCACCAAATATAAGTTGGTCGCCAATGATGATTCTTGACGATAATTATCATACAATATGACCGATAATGACTGTAGCAACATTTTCTAGAACGCAAGGATTCTTGATGAAAATAATATAGTGATAAAAACCGTAACATGAACAAAATATATATATATTTTTTTTTGTTTTCAATTTACGTAGCTATAATAAATTCAAAATACAGGAAAGAAAGTTATTTACTAAGGTCACGGACATACCGTTTGTCATTTTCTTGCCAATCTCAGTGTTAAACTGTATGTATGTATGTATGTATGTATGTTCATCAACTAAATAATATGTTGCCACTTGCACGAACAAGTTCATCTTCATTAATTAATTTACATTAACTAACATTTTTTTAAGACGAATAACGGTATTTTTCACTCATTTACAAGCATGTGTAGTGTTTTGTTTGAGACGTCAACTAATCAATGCAACTTATTCGATCAGTTACGTCAAACCAACTGCGATTTCATCAGAAAATCATGTAATTCATCGTTACCCAGTGCTGGTTGGCAATACGTGTGGTATACCTATTTTATTTGAAATACATAATTAATTTTGCCAACAAACATTTCACTTACTACGACAGTACACACATTTCTGATAAAATAATATTGAGTTGACTCAATCACATTAACCCATCCAAACTTTCATCACGATTAGTTACGTGGAACGAGTGCCAGTTGTTTGAATAAAAAAATTTATTAAAACAATACACGTTTTTTGTTGAGCGAATTCATGTACTGCTCTTATTCGAAGCACGTAATTGTTCATGCCAACAATCATGTGATTTACAGGAACGATACATTTACTTCAAGTGAGATAATATTCAGTTGAATCAATTACGGAAATACCTTTTAACGTCCGGTTAAATCAACATTACATTGCTTGCGACAAAAAGGTATTTTGTTGAATTAAGAATATCGTCTGACGAAATCCCTTTGTCAAACTAACGAACTTGTAATTGTTCAATTGAAGCCGCGGTATTTGGGACAAATTAGGTATACTTGAATCAAATAAATCGACGCCAACAAAATTTGTTTTGTTGGTTCGACATTTTCTTTCCCTCAGTGTACATTTGTACATCTACTCGCCAATCTCGTGCTGCATCGTTATATCGACGGCTTTAACGAATAATAGCACATGTTTTCGACCATACCAGGGTGGCCACGCCCCGGGAAATCTTGGGAATGTCAGGGAATTTTAAAAGGGTTATGGAAAACCTGTAAGTCGCAGGGAATTTTTATCCGGTTATGAAAGAAACTAAAGATATATGAGTTGTCTTAAATTGAAATAAAAAATGATTTTTCGGGACAGCAAAATTACTTTGCTCGTAGATAATATAACGATACCCAGATTTAATGTTATGAAAAAATATTGTTAATTTTTTCAACTGCCATTTTAACCTCCGTCATTCTTTTATTTCATATAAATTCCAGAAAAAATTACTAAGTAGTACACACATTCTCTACAGAGAAAAATAGAATTTGGTGCACTTAAAGTTGGAGACACATAAGAATAAAAGAACAAAGCATATATATATATATATATATATATATATACAGGGTGAGCAAAAGAAAAAGATACAGTCAAATAACTCGAAAACTACGCGAAATCAAAAAAAAAATGTTGAAATAAAAGTTACATGGTTTGGAGGGGGACATTCGATGGTGACCTTGAAATGACCTTGAAATTAGTTTAATGGGGTTTTTTCAAGGTCAACTTTGTTTTTTTAAACGGGAACACATATTTTTGACATTGGCAATCGAAAGAGAAGGAAATTTTGAGTATTACGATTACGTTTTTTAAATATTAATACATTTTGACCTTGATATTTTTTTTTCACCTTTTAGCACATTTTTAACATAAAAATCGGCATTATTTAAAATGACACTGAAATGACCTTGAACATTGTTTTAAAAAGATCTTGAAACTTGAATGAAAAAATTATCATTAAAACTACTTTTAGCATTACCCAGAAACAACGGCGAGGACGTAGTAGTTGATTGTTTCCATTGGGCTTGATTAAAGTGAGTCCCCTTGCCTCTCACTGTCGGGGTGCTTGATTCAAGCACCTCTCACATTAAATGGTCAAAATTACGCCCATTAACTTGAATACAAGCTCTAACTCTCATTTCAAAATTATCAACAGTCCTCAACAAAGTTTCTCTTGGGATAGCTTGACAAGCTGTGCGAATTCTGAGCATCATATCCTCCCGAGTAGTAGGTTCATTTTGGTAGACAACATTTTTTAAATATCCCCACAAATAAAAATCTGGTGATGTTAAATCTGGCGAATGAGGTGGCCAGGCTTGGGGACCACGTCTTTCAATCCACCTGTTCTGATAATGTTGATTCAGAAAGTTCCTCACAATTATTGCGTAATGTGGAGGTGCACCATCTAACTGTAACCACATTCTAATTCTTGTTACCAAATCCACATCTTCTAACAGCCCAGGTAAACTATCTCTCAAAAATGCTAAGAAAATATGCTGATTTACTCTACCTAAAAAAAATATGGGCCTATTAAATAACCATAAATAATCCCGCACCATACGTTGATGCTCCATTGATGTTGACGATCAATTGGTCTAAACCAATGTGGATTTACGTCAGACCAGTAGTGACAATTATGTCTATTCAATTCACCAGAATTTTTAAAAGTTGCTTCATCAGAAAAAAGCACGTATTTAAAAAAGTCGGGATCTAAGGCAATCATTCTCAGCGCCCAGCGACAAAATAAAACACGTTGATGAAAATCATTAGGTAGTAAAGCTTGAGTTAATGTAATATGGTACGCATGGTACCTTTGGCTATGTACAATATTAATCACTGTTCTCTGAGGGATGCCAGTAATCCTTTCAATTTCTCGACTACTAATATGAGGATTCAAGTAGACGCACGCTAAAATCGCTAGAACCCTCGGATCATTTGGATTATACCCACGTCTTTGATACTGGCGTCTTAAGTTACCTTGTCGAGCAACCGTATTCTTGCTGCATTAGGATGTCGCCGATCAGGGTATCTAATAACATGAAGTCGAGCTGCTTCTCGGAAATTTCCTTGAGCTTCTCCAAGAATTAGTACAATATCAATAATTTCAGCTGGAGAATAATCTCCCATTTCACTTTTTTTTATTCTCTTTTTTTTTAAGTAAAATAAAAATATTTAATTTTTTATTTTTTTTTCTTAATTTTAAATCCTAAGCAAAAGAATTTGAAGAAAAAAAATTTATTATTTTTATTGTAATTTTTTTAATTTTCAAAATTATGAATTTTAGAAAAAAATTGAGTGACAAATTGCTTTGTCTCAATTTTCTTGAAAAAAAAACCTAAGAAAGGAATCAAAGGAAACCTAAGACGGAACTAATGCCGACGTTCAGCAGAAGCTCAATAAGGTAACTTAAGACGCCACTAATCAAGAAGTCGGTAATATTAATTCACATGATCCGCGAGTTCTGACTATTTTAGCCGTCGTTTCTGGGTAATGCTAAAAGTAGTTTTAATGATAATTTTTTCATTTAAGTTTCAAGATATTTTTAAAACAATGTTCAAGGTCATTTCAATGTCATTTTAAATAATGCCGATTTTTATGTTAAAAATGTGCTAAAAGGTGAAAAAAAAATTTCAAGGTCAAAATGTATTAATATTTAAAAAACGTAATCGGTCTCAAAATTTCCTTCTCTTTCGATTGCCAATGTCAAAAATATGTGTTCCCGTTTAAAAAAACAAAGTTGACCTTGAAAAAACCCCATTAAACTAATTTCAAGGTCATTTCAAGGTCACCATCGAATGTCCCCCTCCAAACCATGTAACTTTTATTTCAACATTTTTTTTTTGATTTCGCGTAGTTTTCGAGTTATTTGACTGTATCTTTTTCTTTTGCTCACCCCGTATATATATATATATATATATATATATATATATATATATATATATATTAGTGTGATTTTGTTTGACAATTTCTTTTTTCGGTCCCATTTGAAAATTTTGTTGGAAATGTCCAAAAAGAAACTCGCTGAAAATTTGAGCTCTTAATATTAACATTTAAACCTATCGAAAAGTTGGTCTTGCATACTAATTAATATATTAGTCAATTCAAGGCATACGCAATTTATGTTACATTTCAAAAACAAAATCCCATTTATATTATTTTATTGTAGATATTAGTAAAGATATATTTCAATCCAAAAATATGTACACGCGTGTAGTTTGTGAGCTGCAGTTTAACTGAAAATTGTCTTCGAGTCCTCAAATAGTTATTGGGTAAAAGAAAATACAAAATTCTTTGGTATTAACGTTCGGAATGTCGGACGGTGACGGAATCGCGTTCGGTGCTTTTATTCGGCAAAAAATGTTGTTGCCCTAATTGGAGAGAAAAATGTTTTGATGCTTCTATTCGTGAATATCGTATTTTAGGTTATTCTTTTCATGCCGAGTTTTTTTGGTGCTTCTATTAGTTAGGGCCGTCGAATAGTTTATGCAACCCGTGTCGAGTACGCTTTCGTAAATGGAGTGGGCGATGAGCCCCGACGAAGTTCATGCCTCGATTTTTTACTCCCTCGGCATGACCGACGCCACGGAGCACCTCCTCTGCGTACCTTGAACCAATCAGATGATCGAACGGTAAATCTGACGGTGCCACTGATTCTCATGCAACATATCGCTTCGTTTCATTCCTGTTTCCTTCTTACTCGCAAGGTTTTTCAACAGCATCTCGTCGGAAATTAGGCGTTTATCGGGAATTTTCTTCAAGTAATCCATGAACGAAAATTACTTGGCGATTGCTATCTTGATTTCTTATCAAAAACATTATTCACATAAAATGTTGATTATTTTCATTATTTCAAAACCAGTAAATTTTCTCTACATATTCACAGATCATTGTAAACGGATAAAAATCCAATGTTTTCGCGATGGTGCTGATATCTCTTGAACAAATCAGGCTAGGACAAAAAACCGAAATTTTCTCTAGTTCATAGGTCATCGTTAGCATGAACTATGGAATGGATAAAAAAACTTACGTTTTTCAAAAAATAACATGTAATAGTAATCGTAAAATCATTATCTTCGTTTATGGTGCAGGTAAACTTCTTAGAACCGCAATAAAATTTGACTTGTGCCAATCGGATTGTTCGTTTCGAAGTTACGAACACCACAAAATTCGAGAAAAACGTGTTCAAGGTTTCTACGTAAGTTTTCACGTTTACTCCGATATATATATGTATATATATGTTATTTTCGGGAAAAAATTGGGGTGATCCAGGTTAATTGATTTTTTTAAACACAGCAGGCCCTTCGATATCCTAGAACATACTTATTGTTGGTGAAAAACAGTTTTTAAAATTGCATGTAAATTTTAGTACAATAGAAATGTTAACATAATTCAGAAAATATCAAATCAGGTTAATTGCGCTGGGTCAAAGATTGGGAAACTGTGTAGGTATCGGGACCAATCCTTGATGAAAATCGAGATACCCACGTTATAAAGATGTTCATATAACACACTGGGAGATTAGCAATTTAACAAAGGTTTATTATATCAGGAATCAAGAATTCACTCAGCTGCGATTAGCTTGCAGTCAATACCCCCCCCCCCCCCCCCCCCTCCCGGAGTCACAACGTTGTGTGAAAGTTATTTTCGATATTTTCACATGTACGGTATATCAGAACTCGCATGGAAAATATTACTAATATCCGTTCTTACGCTAGCCAGTTATATAATATTGCAGCTTTGAAACTCTTATATAATATATACTCTTATATAATTATATTATATATTATATTTTAATGTATTTTGTTTAACATCACATTAAAGCCCGGCGCGCACTAGAGCGACGCGCAGAGTAGCGACCAGAATCAAACCTATGTATTCAAATTGGGGGGTAACGCGCATTTGAGAGCAGCGTAGCGCGGAGCAGCGTCGCGACCGGCAGCGACTTCTCGGCAGGGAATTCTGGTCGCGGCGCATCGCCGCGCTCAAGTGCGCGTTAGGTAGAGGCAGCGAGCTACCGTGAGCGATGATTTTTCAATGCTTCGGGCATATTCGGAGATTTCCGAAGATCGGTAGCGACCAAGAGACCACGCGCCTCTCGGTTGTGCACCTGTATATAGAGTAGGTGTTTACGGAGCAAGTGAGCGAAGCTTCGATGTGTGTATGCTCACATCGTTCATCTATCCTTGTTTCTAAGACGACGAGAATAACAAGCGGACCCGTAACGCGTATTGCAATTCTTTGTTGTACCAAGCGTGTCTAGTTTCAATTACAAATAAATATCATTACAAATAAGTAAATACTGGTATCCACATCATTTTATTGCACCTAAAATCAACACTAGTAACGTGAAAGAAAAGAATGGATGAAGAGAAATTGGTTCTTCTAGTACAGGAGTACAAAGAGTTGTACGATTTGAGCGATGCAAACTATAGTAATCAATCACGGAAGGATAATTGTTGGTCGGAAATATCGATAGCAATAAAACAACCGGGTAAAAAATATTCCATTGTAGGGCACACACTGAATAATAACAATAATAATTTTGAGAGTATAGTTTATTTAGGAAGAATGTGTTTAGGATTGATAATGTCTTTATTGATTCACATGAAACTATAATATTAAAATTTTGCGACCTGTCGACGGTTCTTGCTCGACACATCGAAGCCGACTGACTTAAGAACTAACTGGCTGCACGCACGCCACCTGGTGATGCTGTCGTGTAGCGTTCAGTTGTGGGGTCGTACAGTAACAACAAAAAACACAAACAAAACCATAAAAAAATGCAAAAAATGCAAAACGCAAAATACAGAAAATGCAAACATGCTACAAACTCAAAAATACAAAAATGCAGACATACAAAAAATGACAAATTGCCTGAAATGGTTTTTTAAACCGAACATCCCGCCCACCAAATTAAATATTAATTTCTGACAACAATCGCCTTACGTTTCGACCGGTAGTTTACACAACCTTGAAATTGCTCGTTTTGTTGTTCCGTTCGGAGTTTTTATCGTTACAACCCGAACCCTTTGATCGTGACTCGGATGTAACTCAATCACTCTACCGACCATCCATTTCGTGGGCGGCAAAGCGTCATCACGTATCATGACCAAGTCGTCGATGGACAAATTTTCTTGATTCCTCTTCCATTTGGTTTTTTCCTGAAGGTTGGTCAGATATTCTGACGACCATCTTTTCCAAAATTCTTGAACGTTGCGTTGAATTAATTGCCAACGATTGAGACGATTTAATTTAACGTCGGTGATGTCGAGATCAGGGACGCTTGTGAGCGGTTCCCCAACTAAAAAATGTCCTGGTGTAAGCGGTTGACAATCAGCAGGATTCGAAGACATGGGTGTTAACGGCCTTGAATTTAAAATTGCTTCGACTTGAGCAAGCACCGTGGTGAATTCTTCGAAGGTAAACATTGATTGTCCAATAATCCTTTTTAAATGGAATTTGCACGACTTGATGCCGGCTTCCCATAAGCCTCCCATGTGCGGAGAACGCGGTGGAATGAAACTCCATTGAATGTTGTTTTCGGAGAAGAGTTGTTGAAATTTCGAATTGTCGACTTCCTTTCGAATAAACTCGAATACCTCCTTGAGTTCGCGATTGGCACCAACGAAATTTGTCCCATTGTCACTGTGAATTTGTTGAGGACAGCCTCTTCGTGCGACAAATCTTCGAAGAGTGGCCAAAAATGCTGCAGTAGTGAGCTCGCTCACTGCTTCAAGATGTATTGCCTTAGTTGCGAAGCACACGAACAATGCTACGTATGATTTAGTTGTTTTTCGTCCTCGTCCTTTGTTAACGAGCGTAACTATAGGTCCGGCAAAATCGACACCTGTTACGAAGAATGGTCTGCTAGGCTGCACTCGAGCTGTCGGAAGTGAACCCATAATTTGCGATACTGGAGTTGGATTTGCTTTGTAGCAAATTATGCATTTGTGAAATATTCGTCGAGCAAGATTGCGTCCATTTAGGGGCCAATATCGAGTGCGAACTGCTGCTAATAATGCTTGAGGCCCGGCGTGGAGAAGTCGAAGATGTTCTCGTTCAACCAATAAATTCGTGAGTCGATGAGTATCGGGTAAAACGATCTGATGTTGTTGCTGGAAATCGATCCTTGCCTTCTGTATTCTGCCGCCCACCCTGACAAGTCCGTTTTTATCGAGAAAGGGATCGAGCGATAATAACTTGCTTGAAGACCTGATGACTTCTCCCTTGCGAAGCCTTTCGATTTCGTCTGTGAATGCACTTGCTTGGACGTGCTTGAGAAGTAACTCCGTAGAGCTATTTATTTCTCCCGGACTCAAACTTCCCGTTTCTCGTTCTTCTGATTTCTTGCGACAATTTTTGATGAAGCGTTGACAGTATGCTAGCAATCGCTCCATTTTCGATATCGACGAATACGCCTTTGTGACGTCTTCGAAGAATTGGTTCGTCTGACATCTTGCCACGTTAACAATTATCGTTTTTTTTCTTTTTGCCTCTGCGTTGATGCTTCCTTGAACTTCGTCGGAGTGATTCAAATCCTCAGACGATGAATGAATATCTTCGCGACTCTGTAACCATGATGGTCCCGCCCACCATAGCGCGTTGTTCTCGAGTTTGTCACAACTTACTCCGCGAGAAACCAAGTCCGCTGGATTCTCTTTGCCACTCACGTGACCCCACTGGCTGTACGACGATGATGCTTGAATTTCGCTTACGCGGTTTGCGACGAACGTTTGCCAGTGAGAGGATTCCTTGGCAATCCATGCTAAAACGATCGTAGAATCCGTCCATAATCGAACATCGTCGAACTCGACCTTTAGAGCTTCGTTTACAGCTTGCACCAGTCTTGTGAGAAGAACAGCGCCACACAGTTCCAATCGCGGCAGCGTTATCTTCTTAAGCGGGGCGAGACGGGATTTTGAGCATAGTAGTGAAGACGTTTTGTGACCATCTCCATCGTCCGACTGGATATACAAACACGCGCCGTAGGCTCTTTCGGAAGCATCGCAAAATCCGTGAAGGCTCAACCGTGACGACTCCTCGTGTTGGATAACTCGTCGTGGTACTTGAATCGTCCCTACATTCTGTATGTCGTCGACGTAGTCATTCCACTCGTTCAAAAGTTCCTGTGGCAAATCTGCATCCCACGCTACGTCGTGCGACCAAGATGCTTGCATGATTAATTTAGCTCGTACAATAATCGGCCCTATGACTCCGAGAGGGTCGAAGAGTTTTGAGATCGCAGACAATATTTCTCGCTTTGTCTTTGCTCCGATATCGATATTGATAGAAAACTGGAATTCATCGTTAGCAGGCGACCATTGCAGACCCAAAGTTTTCACTGAGTCACCGTCGTCGATACTCGTTGGCGAAGAGATTTCTTGAGTCGATCCTCGCATATTTGTGACAATTTCGTCGTTGTTTGAACTCCATTTGTGTAACTCAAATCCTCCACGCTGCAATAATTGTTTTAGTTGCTTGCAGAGGGTCTTGGCTTCTTCGATACTGTTCGCGCCTGATAAAACGTCGTCAACGTAAAAATCTCGAAGCACGATGTTTGCGGCCTTGGGGAATTCTTTCTTCTCGTCTTGAGCTAGCTGTCGAATCGCCCTAATTGCTAAATACGGAGCGCACGCTTGACCGTAAGTGACCGTGTTTAAACGGTATTCTTGAATGGGCTCGTCTACCGAAAAACGCCAAAGTATCCTTTGAAAATCTCGATCGCGAGGATCGACCAAAATCTGGCGATACATTTTTTGTATGTCTGCGGTGAAAGCTACTTTGTGCAATCGGAATCTAAGTAAAATGTCTAGGAGATTGTCCTGCACCGTTGGACCGACTAACAAAACATCGTTTAACGATTTTCCGGAACTTGACTTAGCCGAAGCATCGAATACAACTCGTAATTTAGTCGTTGTGCTCGTTTCGCGAATTACTCCGTGGTGCGGCAAATATGCGACAGGCAGTTCGCTAGCATCTTTCGTCGAAGATACCCCAGACATGTGACCTAACTCGACATATTCTCGCATGAATTCGGTATAGCGTTGTCGCAAAATATCGTTGCCTTTGAATCGTCGCTCGAGCGCTAACAATCTTTTTTCTGCTATTTGTCGCGATTCCCCCAATTCGTTTATTGACTCGCGAATCGGTAAACGCACAATGAAACGTCCAGACTCGTCGCGTGTCGCGGTCTCGAACATTTTTTCACATTTGCTCTCGTTTTTTGATACGATTTGCGTTGATCTTTCTGACTTAATGTCCTCAATGTTCCAAAATCTCGTGACATTCTCGTTGAGACTCGAAAAGCAATTGCGAGAGCATACTAAGACTGAAATGTCCGGAAAACGACGCGATTGTGTTGGCATTGGCCCGGCCAATACCCAACCCAGAGCTGTGTTTTGAAGCGTGGGTTTGTCGTCGCCTAACTTGATTTTTCCCGTCTCGAGAAGGCCTTGGAAAAACTCGGCGCCTATCAGCATTTCGACCTTGCTTGGATCGTGATAAAACGGATCGGCGAGTTTAATCGTGTTCGGTATTGACAATTCGCTGGAATCGAACTTGAAGGACGGCAATTCGTTTGTAATTCGCGGTACGACCAAGCAATGAACATTGATTCTCAAATTCGAATGTCTCGACGTGACAACAACGTTACAATCTTGAGTTACTTGACCTTTCATTTCGTTCAGCCCCACGATGGGCTCGCTAATTTTTCCGGTTTGTAATCCGAGCCTACTGCACGCCGCGGCAGTTATAAAATTTGCTTCGCTCGCACTATCTAGTAAGGCTCGTATCGAAACCGGCGTTCCGTTCGCATGGTTTGCATTTACCAACGCAGTGGACATGAGAACGCGCTTGAGTCGATTCAACGATTGATGCATCGTCGTTACGTTGTTGCTCGATGCTTCGTCTTTGTTTGCTACGCTCGAGGCTACAGACGGCGATGGCGCGTTCGAATTTGCTGCTTCAGACGAATCTGCTTTGTCTCGTGGTAAGTGACAGAGAGTGTTATGTCGTCCGGAACACTCGCGGCAAGATCCCCCCTTGCACGTTTTGACGAAATGGTCATTTCTCAAACAATTGAGACAAAGTCTGAGTCTGCGAGCCTCATTGATCCGCTCTTCAATCGCCAAGCCTAGAAATTTCGGGCAAAAGTAAATGAAGTGCGAACCACTGCACAGATAGCATTTACCTGATTTGTTTTCCGTTTGTTCCGTTGCGCGTGACGTAACGTTGCTGCTTGTCGGTTGGTTTCGTTTGTTGCTGCCCGGCTTGGTTGAGCTCGAACCGTTCGAAGTCTCCTTGTCAGACTTCGTCGCTGCGTTTTTGTTGAGGTTTTCTTTTGACTTCGTACTTGCTTGTAGTCGTTCGAGAATTTGGCAGCGTTTTTGCAAAAACTCCATTATTTTTTGGACAGTCGGCGCATTGTCCGCCTCGGCTTGACGTTCCCATTCTCGTCGTGTCGTGTTGTCGAGTTTTACTTCGATCATGTAGAGTATTAATTCGTCCCAAGCGTCAGTAGGGAGTTGCATCGCCTTTAATACTCGGAGATGTTTTTGCGTGTGGTCAATAAGTTCGCGGATCGCACTCGCGGACTCACGTTCGACTCTCGGCATTTCGAATAAACAATGAATATGTTTTTTCTTTATAGAGCGAGGATCATCGTATCGTTTATTCAATAATTCCCACGCTACTTCGTAATTTGCGTTTGAAATGTCAATCGATTCGATCAATTTGGCTGCGGTGCCCGTTAATGATGAGGTTAGATACTGATATTTCTGGATGTTTGACAACTCGGTCCGATCGTGCACTAACGCCTTAAAAGTCTCGGAATATCGTTTCCATTCTTCGATTTTTCCGTCGAACGTTGGCAATTGTATTACTGGGAGTTTTACCTGCTGTGATTCTCGTTGTCCACCTACGTTTCGATTAGCGGATAGATGTCTGAGTAATTCAGCCTGTTGTTGCAGAATTTGCACCAATTCCGCGTTTACGCCGCTTAGCTGTTCTTGTCCTCCGCTCGTCGAGGGTGTGGGCTCGCCGCTGTTGCGTTGCCAACCACTGTTTACGTCGTTGGTTTGAACCGGGTCTGGTGTCCCTGGGGGCAGCGGTGGAGCCATGTTGTTCCGCAGCGCCCTCAATGCGGCCGTAACTCGAACTATTCTCTCGTCGAATTCGTCGTCTTCGTCTTGATCTCGCTCGGACAAGTTTTCTGTCTCGCTTATTTCGAGCAATCGAATCTGCTCAACGTCGAATGATTTTTTGGCGTCTTGCAATTGCACTAGACGCTCGTCTATTTCTTCGACTGTTATTGTCTTGGAGCCATCTTGAATTTGAGCTACCACGGTCTCTATGCGGCTAACCTTGCCCTTGACGCGCCCGCGTTCCTTGCGAATCGCTGTTATGGCGGCCTCCATCTTGGCGTTCTCGATGTTTCGATCTCGCTGAATTTCTTGATAAATTTGTCACGTAAACTTATAGCACTCAGTATTGATACTGGCACTATCGTTCACAACTTGTTTTTACCATCCGGCTCGAAGGACCATGTTTAGGATTGATAATGTCTTTATTGATTCACATGAAACTATAATATTAAAATTTTGCGACCTGTCGACGGTTCTTGCTCGACACATCGAAGCCGACTGACTTAAGAACTAACTGGCTGCACGCACGCCACCTGGTGATGCTGTCGTGTAGCGTTCAGTTGTGGGGTCGTACAGTAACAACAAAAAACACAAACAAAACCATAAAAAAATGCAAAAAATGCAAAACGCAAAATACAGAAAATGCAAACATGCTACAAACTCAAAAATACAAAAATGCAGACATACAAAAAATGACAAATTGCCTGAAATGGTTTTTTAAACCGAACAGAATGTAAAGTGAGGAACAACAGTGGTGACACAATAAAAACCGTGACCGCTCGCTCTCAAGCATTAACGCGACCGCTTCACCCCGTTGTTTTCGCCCAACTGAAAAATATGGGAGGGGCGAGAGACGCGTCGGTTGGGTCTCAAATACCTTTGTTTTCCGTCTTATTTAGCCTCTACAGTCGGCCAGCCTGACTTTATGGCCGTCTCGGTCATACAAAACAAAGATAAATTTCGGTTTTGCTACGTTTGAACGTATGGTCTCATCTGGTCTTTATTCAAAACTCGGTCCCATTTCGTAGGTTCCTCACACAATTTTGCGATCATTGGGACGATGACTCGATTAAATCTCTCCACTTGTCCGTTGGCACGAGGGGTACTTAGGGCGACGAGGACATGCTCAATACCTTCTTCACCCACGAATTCTCTGAACCGATCGGAGGTAAACGCAGTTCCGCGATCGCTTATGATACGGCATGGTTTACTATACGTTCGACAGTAAGCTTGGAGATGTTTAATCGACTCTTCCGAGGTTGTGGATTTCACGCATACAATTTTATAAACTTTGTAAAAGCATCGACAATTGAAAGAACATGCTTGTATCCACGACCAGTCTTTTCGAAAGGACCGCAATGGTCAATATGGGCTGTCCAGAACGGTATATTATTCTTCGGAATGCTATGTAAATACCCTTCTTTTTTTCCACTCGAGGGACTGAACTCAATACATCGCAAACAATTGGCAACGTAACTTTTTGTGGCGACCATATTTCCGTTCTTCACACGCATCCTAGAACTTTCCTCACTTTTCCTTCCTAACCGGACCTTTGCCTATCCTTCGGTTCCCAGAAGGAATAGCCGCATGACCAGCGTCGCGGAGCCATATAAAATCTGGCGACCAAGTGCGCTGGCGAGCGGAGGTTTTTTCCAGGTCCCTTTTCGCGGACCCTCGGTACCTTTCCTCCAAAAACCTATTTCTTTCTTTTTCCTTTTAGCTTTCCTTTTTCTTTTATGACTTTTTGGCACGTATGCACTCGCGTACCGAAGAGTCAGTCTATCCGATCCTACCAAGTTGAGCGCATCGTTTTCCCTACACGACTTCACTTGCGACATCATTCCGCACACAATTCACTTGCCATTTTTCAACATTTTCGAAATAAACGAATAATTTTTAGTACTAGTACTGTCGTCATTTATCAGTCACCCGCGCAATCACCTCATTTTTACCTTTTCTTTCATCCGTGGAAACCAGTAGACTTTAGTAATACTATCAACAACCTTGTCGGTACCTACGTGACCCAAATCGTCGTGACATGTACGAATCACGTTGTTTTCCATCGACGACGGGACATAAAACAGGAGTCTGTTATTTCTATCCTTGCGGTAGACAAGTCCGTCACGTAGTTCATAAAAATGGCCTTCTGAGACTTCTAATCTGTCGCGAATTTTTGCAATTTCCTGATCTCGATCTTGTTGAATGGACAATGTCCGCTCATTCGAATTCGGCTCCAAAATAAGGACACCATGACACCGACTTCAAGCGTCAACGTGATTCATACGCGTCCCGGGTCGATGTACAATCTCGTACGTATTGTATATTGTTCCAAAAATAAAGCCCAACGATAGATACGAGGATTAACCGTCTGTTTGCCCAACGTTAAACGAAAACTATCACAATCCGTAACCACTTTGAAGGGAATGCCTGCGAGATAAATATGAAATCTTTTAATAGCGTAAACGACGGCGAGACACTCTAATTCAAAACTGTGATATTTCGACTCGGCTGTGGTCGTTCGCTTGCTGAAATAAAACACCGGTCGAAAAGTTTTATCTTCTTGACGCTGCAACAAAATTGCACCAAAGCCACTCGCACTAGCATCACAATGTAGTTCAGTCTCCAACTTCGGGGAATAGATCGCTAATATTGGCTGCGATGCTAACAAATTCTTCAAGGTCTCAACGATTTCATTTTCTCTCGGGCCAAATGAAAACGGCGTGTCTTTTTTTATCAGGTCATACAATGGTTTCGCAAGCACTGAAAATCCCGGAATAAACCGCCGAAAATAGCTCGCCAAGGAAACAAATCTATGCACTTCTTTAACATTTCGTGGAATTGGATAATTATTCACGCTTTCGACGTTTTGTATACTCGGACGAATACCATTTTCGTCAATTAAATACCCCAAATAAGTGATTTTAGTTCGTACGAAAAAACACTTATCAAGTCTGAACTTTAATTGGTGGCGCCTCGCTATTTCGAAGACTTCTTTCAAAATATTCAAATGATCTTTAATGTCGTTGGTCGCGATCAAAATATCGTCGAGATATAGCAGGATCTTGTTCTCCCGTACGAGGTTTTCGAAAATTCCCCCGATGAACCTTTGAAATACGCGCGGGGCGTTTGTTAACCCGAACGGCATGCGGAGAAATTCAAATTGTCCCAAAGGTGTGACAAACGAAGTATATGGTATCGAGCATTCGGCCATCCTAACATGATAAAATCCGTTTTTAAGATCTGACGTACTAAAATATTTTGTATCCTTCAACTGATCGATGTGATCATCTATCAATGGTGTCGGGAAATTATCCTTGACCGTGATTTTGTTCAACTCTCTAAAATCGACACAGAGTCGCAATTCGCCACTCTTTTTCCGTACAAGAACGATCGGACTAGCGTACGGTGATTTACTCGGTCTAATCGTCCCAGCCTCTAACAGATCGTCAAGGATCGCTTGTAATTTTTCTTTATCTGAACATGTCAATCTTCTCGGCCGAAATGTGATTGGTTGCTCGGTTTTTAGAGAAATTTTCATTTCTACCTCCGGTTCTTTAGTATCGGAACACCATTTATCAACGTAATCTTCGTTAAATATTTTCTGAACTTTCTCGGATATATCCGGACCGACATCAGGATTAACATTCAACTTCTCATTAATCTTATCAGGACTCTCGAGGTACTCTATACGCATAATTTGGGTCGAGAAATCGTTATCCCCGTATGGAGCGCTTTGTTTTTTTTTTATCTTAATAGTTTCGCCTAACTCGACTGTGATTGAGGGATTACGAGAAAAATCGCGCCCAAGTAATGCTACGCATGACATTGTTTCGTCCGGAACAACAAGAAAACGCAATTCCATTTCCACGCCTTCAATCTCAACGACGTTTGTATATGCTCCCAGTACGCGGACACGAGAATTATTAACTCCACAAAATTTGTCTCCATTAGGCGTTATCGGTTCGCGCGAAGTAACTGGAATATACTGACATTTTATGAGGCTTACCGCAGACCCTGAATCGACTACGGCTCTTACCGTCAGGTCATGCTTATTGTTACTCGTATCCGGAACGGAAAACTTCAACTGTACATAATAAGGGTCGCTAATTTCGATTGGTTCGATGAAATGCGTCGCAGTTCTTGCCGCCGCAGACGTTGAAACTTTCTCTAGGCAGTCGTTCAGCTGGTGACTCGCCGAACCGCAGCGAAAACAAGATCCTCTCGGTCTCTTCGGACGTGGACACTGGAGGGCAAGATGACCAACACCTCGGCAGTTGAAACATCTGAGCGTTCCTCGCCCTGATGATCGAGTTTCACTCGCCGACGTCGAGCTACTTTTAGCCGGCGTTATCTCCTCCTTCGACACAGTTTTTCCATCTTTCTTCACATTGGAATCGAAGTCAGCGGACTTCTTCTGATCTCGCTCAAAATTTTTCTTCGGCAACAGCGTAACTTTACTAAATGCTTCCAGAAGATCCATTTGTGACTCAAATCGCATAATACGCGCTTGGTCTTGAAGCTTTTGATCGGGTATTCCATCGATGACGTAGTCGACAATTTCATCATCCTCGATTGGCACCCGATTCGTCAATATGATTTTATCATGGTAGTAATCGTTAAACGATTCATGTGTTTGCCACGATCGTTTCTCGAATCTTTGGCGCAACACCATTCTCGATTGTCGAAGGTCGAACATCTCCTTAATTCTCTTCAAGAGATCCTCAACGCTTAACGTGAGGTGATCTGGCTTGGAGTGGAACCATTCGAGTACACGTCCTTTCAGTTTCGCACTTATCAAAATCCTTGTCGCTGCATCCTCCAGGGCGTATGATACCCGTAAAAGTCGAACCTGCTGTTCCCACTTCCAAAATGTTCCTTCGGTACCATCGAAATCGCTCAACAAATCTCGAACACCCCGAACATTCTCATGCATCGACACTCCGCCGCGTCTTCCCGAATTTTCGCTCATCTCGTGTCCCCCTGGATCATTCGGATGGCGATGTCTCGCTATTTCTAACTCGCGCTGCAGAAGATCTCTTTCCCGTTTCAATAACTCGTTCTCACGCCGCATTAGATCATTCTCGGCCTGGGAATTTTCCATCAAAGGAGTACGTTTCATTGATGCGTTTCCCCTTGCCGCCTCGCCGATCCTGTCGTCGCGGTCTTCGGAATTGCCTCCTTCTCTAATACGTGCCTCACTTATTATAGCCCATATATTTGGATCATAATTAGTCAGTCGACTGATCAATTCGTGTTTATGACCAATGGAGGACAAGTCCTTTTCACGAAGAATCTCTTTCAACTCTACGACTGTATAATCGGTCGGTTCTTTAGTCGCCATTGTACTCGTTCAACG
This sequence comes from Arge pagana, assembly GCA_963969455.1. Lineage (NCBI taxonomy): Eukaryota > Metazoa > Arthropoda > Insecta > Hymenoptera > Argidae > Arge > Arge pagana. Next base: position 17,199,190 of record OZ018311.1, on the reverse strand, counting down.
CACACAGTGTTGCCTTTGTTTTACCCAAAAATCTTACTTTTGTGCGCACACAGCAGCACGTAATATTTTATATGTTTCACGGCGCTTTGCACTCAGCGAAAGCGCTGGAAAGACAAAAAAATAAAATATTAAAAAGAATAATCGGCACACAGCACAAATTATCATTAAAGTTATTTCGTACGTCGTCACACAACCACACTGTCTCAAGTAACACGTATTTTCTTAATCCCACTTCTGAACTGTAGGGCACACACTGAATAATAACAATAATAATTTTGAGAGTATAGTTTATTTAGGAAGAATGTAAAGTGAGGAACAACAGTGGTGACACAATAAAAACCGTGACCGCTCGCTCTCAAGCATTAACGCGACCGCTTCACCCCGTTGTTTTCGCCCGACTGAAAAATATGGGAGGGGCGAGAGACGCGTCGGTTGGGTCTCAAATACCTTTATTTTCCGACTTAGTTAGCCTCTACACCATATTCCATATTTCATATTCATATTCATATTAAAATACATTATGATGTTTACGTGCGAAAACATAATTTTTAGTTGTCTAGGTTCGTTTATTGCCATGCGCAATCATTTCAGCTTGCCAAGCTACAGAACCTGCCGATGATAAAAAGTAATCTTTGAAATGATCTCGTGTTTTCAATGCCGTTTCTGTCGATTGTCCTCCAATGTTTCCTAATTCTTGTATCACTGCACTATTTATTTCATAATTAGTTACTTCCGTATCTTGACTCGGGAGAAATATATCTTCTCGCAGAAAATTATGCAAGCAACATGTTGCTAACACAACGTTATCTATATTTTCCGGCATCAACTTTATTCTCCTCTGGTAAATACGGAATTTTTGGGTTAGTATACCAAACGCGTTCTCTGAAACCCTCCTAGCTCTGGATAATCGGTAATTAAACGTTTTTTTGCAACATCTCCATTCAATTGTGATCCAGGATATGGTCGCATGATATTGCGTTTCAGAGGAAACGCTTCGTCTCCAACAATTACGTGAGGCATTGCTTGGTTCATTCCAGGAAGTTCTTTATCCTCTGGTATATTTAATGTACCATTCCGAATAGCTTTTCCCAAATTTGACGCTGCAAAGATTCCACCATCGCTATTCTTACCGTACGATCCAATGTCTACACACATATAAATCGATAATCAGCATCAACGAGGGCCATCAAAACGATACTGAATGTTTTTTTATAATTGAAAAACATTGAGCCAGAATTTGCAGGTGCTTCGATGACTACATGCTTCCCATCAATAGCCCCGATGCAGTTAGGGAAATTCCATTTTAATGCGAAACGTTCTTCGATCTTACTCCATGCATTTTTGTCGGGCATGGGCATAGTTATTGGTGTTAATTTTCGGCAAATTATTCTGCATGTTTCGTGTACTATTTCTCTGACTGTAGTATGTCCCATGTGAAAACTGAAGGCGATCGTTTTAAATTCATCGCCTGTTGCCAAGAATCTGAAAATGATGAACATTCAAATTTCGGAACAAAGTGAAAAAAGCTTATTTATTGTGTTTCATGTATATTTGAAGTTTCTGAATCCAAGCAAGCATGGAAAAAACTTCGGGATGCTTATAGAAAACATTTGAAAAATAACAAAACCAAAAGCGGAGACTGCGGTACGAAACGGAGGCGATGGAAATTAGAGAAACAAATGTCCTTTTTGTCGCCCTTTTTCGAGGATAGACCAAGATTCGAGACGGTCCCTTCAAATGAAGATTTAGATTCTGGTAGAGGTGAAGACGACGATATACCAGGTATTGCTCATGACGATATGGATTGTATTGATTCAAAATACTGCGACAGTCAAAAGTCATGGTCTGTGCAATGAAAAATGACTATTGATAAGACTCGATGACCTTCACAATGAAAACACGTATCCATTATTGGTAACAGTCACATCGATCTCTCGACACAACGTTTTGACGAGAATCACTTCAGCGATATCGCCATCAGCAGTGCCATCATCATCCCCGTCACCGTCTCCATTGCTATTTGTATCAAACAGCAACCGAAAAGGCGAAAAAGGAGCACTGGTCGGTGTCGCGAACGTTCTACAGGGTTACCTGGCTCAGAGAGCCAACTTGAAAGCAGTCAATCCAATTGACACATTCTGTTCCTCGTTCGCGGACACCATTAAAACATTCTCTCCGCGAATGCAGGCGGAGGTGAAATCAAAATTATTCTCCGTCGTTTCAGAGTACGAATACAGATCGGTTATGGAAAAATCTAACTCTAACATCCCGTATCAATCGGGAATCCATGAACCGCAATTTGTACGTACTCCGATACCTCCGGTTAATAACCATCTCAATCGCTTTCCACATCAATATTCTGAGCCGCGCTATGAAGAAATGAATCCATCGCAAAATCGCGCGCAAACCACATCGTTGATTACTGCGGAGAGCCATGACACAACGATGTACAATCTCTAATAACCCCTTTTTTTTGTAATTTTTTTGTGATATCAAGTTTCTCATGTTGACTTAATTCATTTATTATGTTTTCATAAGTGGAATAGTTTATAATTTGTTTAATCTGGCGTGCTGTATTACGTAGCTCCGGATGATTCGATTGAATGAGTGTATTATGTTTTTAAACGTGTTTCGTTCTATGAGTTGTTAAGAGACTTCATAAAGTTTATAGACGTGAAGAGTCAAAAATTCGTAGCGATTATTGTAATTACTTACCTCAGACAAACTGCCAATCTTTCTACGGGTCCTACTGCGCGTCGAAAAGTTGTATTGTTTTTACATATTTCCGGTTTTAAAATGGCCAGTAGTTCATTGAACTTATCAATTGACATACGGAAATATTCGTGGAATTTTCTATCGTCTCTTTTGAGACTGTCAAATAGTGTGTGGAACTCTCCATGCATCTCTCTATCGCTGCAGAGTTCATGCACCCATTTCTTCTTCTTGCGTATCGCTTCTTCGCAAAGAAGTGATACGACAAAAATTTCTTCATCCGTACTGTTCATGTCGACTTCAGATTCCAGAGTGTCGTCAAATGTCTACTATGCGTCGTGCGATGCCGCAAATGGTCGCAAACGGTCGCAAACGGTCGGTACAGTGCGCGTTACCTCGGTCGCTGCGCTGCTCTGCGCGTCGCGGCGCGTCGCTCTAGTGCGCGCCGGGCTTTAGTCTTACTTTTTTCTTGTTTGCATTGTTGTGCTTGGTAGTACAAACTAGGATTAGTTACATTGGCTACCATATCAGTCTTATCGTTTAACACAACGTTTACATTGTGTTATCGTGCGATGGAATCGTTGAGTGATTGTCTTTCACCTTACTTGCTAATTCCTGACTATCGTTGGTTTCTGCCGTGTAATATGCAGGTTTGAGTAATTCTGCCGACACACTTTTTTGTATCTCCTTAAAATCAACGTTGAAAATTCGATCCGACGGTCAACTTAAAACTTTGTACGGACCCCTGTAACGTCTTTCCAAAGATTTTGCTGCCACATTCTGCATCCATACATGGCTACATGTTTCGCATCGATACATGGCTTATATAAATCTTTGAATACAAATATTGTCTTTTTCTGTTTGTGGACAACGGGCACTGGTCGAACCTGACGTGTGTATCCCCAAACTCTTCTAGGAAATATCACGGATTAGCAGTGATTTCTCCTTCCAAAAAGAATTCACCTGGCAACCGCAAGGTTGTGCCTCACAGGAATTCTGCCGCTGACGCATCCATGTCCTGACGAACCTGCGACCGCAATCCTAATAATACTGTTGAAAGTACCCGAGTCCAACCTATGCCAGCGTTCAACCATCCCATTTCCAGCCGGATGATATGGCGTAGTATGTATGTGCTGACAACCTTTGGGGGATAACAGGTCTTGAAACAATTTCGCTTCGCATCCCGGTCCTTGGTCCCTGCATGAAACCTTTATTGCGCCATATTTCGCCATCCAGTTTTCATTTTAAAAAACGAGCTACATCTCCAGTTGAGTTGTCCGGGATCAAAATCGCTTCTATCCACATGTCTGGAAAGTTAACATGGCCACTTTGGATTTTGAAAAAAATACGGACTGCGCTGACATGTGCTAGGTTTGTGCTGCGTTGTGCCGCAGATCGCGAGTCGCGATCTCAAAAAAAACATTTTTCGCACCAGCATTTTGTTTTTTTTCGAAAAAATGACGGTTTAGTTCGCTCCTCAAACTCAGACCTCAAGCTTCTACACCAGCGGCAAGGTAATGGTTAACGTAAAGGTTTTTTTTTTTTAATTTTAGTTTTTCTAAAAAATGTTTTCTTTTTACCATTTCTGTTTTTATTTTAATTTTTTCTGTTTTTCTACCCACTATTTTATATTTCAATCTTATTTTCATGTATGTTTATGAAGTAAAATACCAGAGCTTAGCCCGTGTATGCCAATTTGTATAATCTGTTTGAACGTATACACAAATGTGGGCTTCTACACCCGAATCATTACTCACAATCTCCGGGTTTCTGCCCTTGATGTGTCGTTATACATCAACCATCGATCCTGTGTTCTCACGTACGCGATATAATGTCCCATCGACCTAACGTATCTGGATCCCGTGTATGCAATAACGCCAGCGATGCGATACGTGCACGCGCTAGAAGGTACGATTTCATCCGGAAACTCGGATCGGGCAGTCACTTCCGATTTACCGCAGTCCACTTCACATACAATATGCGGACCGTAAGTTGTGTACAAGTTTGGAATTTTTTCGCAGCAGGATTTAGGCGCATTCCGACTTTCATCTATAGCTTGCGACAAATGACTGATCCGATTCGTGCACAAGATTTCATAGTTCGTGCTTTGTACGGGAATGTTTACGCCGGTTTCGTCTACCACAGATTGAACACTCCGTATCTTCTACAGAACTCGGTTCATTTTCAAGTAAAAAGGTGGCCATGAATAAATTGGATTCAGTATTTACTCTTGTAACGCCATCGCGGCCTGTTGTAGATTTGAGCTGAGTCCAACTCTTCAGCACCCGTGCACGTTGCTGATACAGTTTAACACACAGTCCGTTTGAAATCAATGTATCAACACATAAAAATATTCCCGACTGCGCATTTCTTATGGCTTTACAATAAATGGCGTTGTTTAATGCCGCCATGCCGAAAGTTTGACACAAACTATCGAAACCGCAGGTATTCGATACGATTGTTATAATCGACCCATCGCGTACGTAGGGGCATAGACTACCATTTATCATAAGTGGTAGGCTCGTATACTTTTCGTGAGAGGATACAAATCCAGGACACAAATCAGTGTATCGAATCCTCTTGTTTGCATTTTTATCCGGCTTGACGCATTGCTGCTCGGTTTTTTTTTCTACGATCGAGTCTGTTACAATCCCCATAAAAAGCACCTCTGGTGCAAAAACCTTTCGCCTAGTTATATAAATGTGATAGTCACCCACAAAAAATACATTCTTATGCCAAGAAAACATTATACACTTATTATTTTATACAAAAATTCTTTCCTCGTAAAAAGAAAATTCGAAATCAGATGCTATTGGCTAGTACCGATATCACGTTGTCTTTTTTCGAATTGACAATTGGGCTTTTCATAACACGGTATTGACAGCCTTCCTGTCCGGCCACGTAGTACCATAGATATAACGATAGAGGACTGACGCCTCCATTGGTTCACCCAAATAACATTTTTTTAAATAATTAAAAAAAAAAAAAAAATTTGTGGTAGTGGTACTAGGCGGGCAAATATTTCGTATCACTATATTAGGATTATTGACATGGTTCGACCGCCGTAACATTGTACTTATCTAGAAAAAGGCCGCCTAGTACCACTACCACCAATTTTTTTTTTTTTTTTTTTAATATTTTAAAAAAATGTTATTTGGGTGAACCAATGGAGGCGTCAGTCCTCTATCGTTATATCTATGGTACTACGTGGCAGGACAGGAAGGCTGTCAATACCGTGTTATGAAAAGCCCAATTTTCAAGTCAAAAAAAGACAACGTGATATCGGTACTAGGCAATAGCATCTGATTTCGAATCTTTTTTTTTACGAGGAAGGAATTTTTGTATAAAATAATAAGTGTATAATGTTTTCTTGGCATAAGAATGTATTTTTTGTGGGTGACTATCACATTTAAATAACTAGGCGAAAGGTTTTTGCACCAGACGTGCTTTTCATGGGGATATCACTACTTTTTGTAGAATTTGATTAATTACGTGAGTACAATTTTTTATTTGTTCATCAGTTATCAGTTACACTGATTATTAATAATGTCCATCGAAATGTAATAGTAATAAATTTATTATACGTGCGTAAATAATTTTGAAAGTTGTTTCCGTTTGTGGCTAAATACATTAATTTGCAATCTGAATGTAATGCACTCTCTGTTATTGTAATGACTGTAATTGTCTCTATCGCCTGGTACAACTTCTCCTTCTCTACACTCTTTCACAGGATTCGCTAATAGATATTCTCGTGACTTAGCTACTTTAGTTGCTTCTGATTTGCATTGAATCGTTTCAAAAATATTATTTATTTGCCTAATAATAATGGACAGATTATCGGAACAATTTTTTCATACAGAAAATCCTAACCGCAATCTAACCATAAAATCGTACTCCGCGCGCTTTGCTTACCTGTCAAATCAGAAGACAACCAGCGTAAACAAAGAACGGCGGAACGGCAATGCCGTAAACGCCAAATTCGGGATCGGACCGATCCAACTGACCCGCATAACGAATACTCACGGTATAACTAAAGACTGTAGTAATCATTCAATTCAACCCTGTGTTGCCAAACACTTGCAGTTATCTCATAAAAAAAATATCTTACCGTCCCTCAAATGATCATGTTCCGAATTATACGTGTTAATGACTTGAGGGCAAGTAACTTTCTCGAACTCGATAAGTAGAACTTTTAGGAGAGATACTTTTATTAGAATACGCTATTACAATATAAGATGACCTTTACGCGAGGTTATAAACAAGGAGCTCGCGTTCATCCCTCCGCTCTCGCCGTTTTTTGTTTCGCCATTCGTTGCGCTCGCGCTCGCACGCCTTCGTGGGCCTATCACGTGATTTCTCAACATTCTCCCCCTTTTTGAAAATTAATACACGTAGATTAATAATTATAAACAAATTTTCAAAAACCTTAAAGGAGAAATACACATTCAAATCTAGTAACATACAAAGTTACAAAAACTTTAATGATTAATACCTAAACGCTGAGGACGACGAACAACTCGTCCACTTTTAGTGGTAATTTCGGGCGCTTGCTCTTTTAAATCATAGCAACTTTCGTACAGTTTATCCGCATTCTTCTTATTATGACGCTCGGAAAGTACATTAATATCTGGTGATCGCTCGAGTACACTTTCTTCGAGTCTCTTATTAAGATCGCTATGGTTGTCGGTAACCTCTAAAGGGTATAAACGCTGGATCGGACGTTTTAAAAGACCGTTCCTCGTTTTGAGTACATAGACTCGACTCCGACCATCGCGACCTACAATTTCTTCGACTACACGAGCTAAAGGCCAAGTAATTCTTTTACTCTGGTCATCTCCGATTAAAACTATATCTCCGATGGAAATTTTTCGTACTTCAGACTTCCCATTTTTTACAAGCAACTTACTCAAATACTCAGAGCGGAAACGCGAACGCAAATCATCGAAAATTTGTTGTCGACGAGCGAGCTTTTTTAGCAATTTTCCGCGGCTGAGCATATCTAAATCAGCAACGCTATTTTCGTGAAGCTCTTGTAAAAACGTCGCCGGAGTTAACGGTCGAAGATCATCTGCGGAGCTAGATATATACGTCAAAGGTCGTGAATTAATCGCGGCTTCTGCATCGCACAAGGCAGTCGTCAAACTCTCGTAGGTAAGACAGGCCTTACCTAGAACTTTCCTTAAAATTGTTTTTAAGACGCCGACTAATCGCTCCCACCAGCCACCCCACCAGGGTGCTGAAGGAGGGCTGAAACGCCATTCAATCTCACGAATCGAAACATGCTTGACTACCTTTTCCCAATCAAGCTCTTTAAGTGCGTTACGCGCACCAACGAAATTTGTGCCGTTGTCACAAAAAATAGTGCTCACTCGACCTCGCCGCGCGATGAAACGTCGTAAACATTCAATAAAAGCGTCGGCACCCAAGGAAGAGGCAAGCTCAAAATGAACGGCACGATAGATCGCGCAAGTAAAAAGACATATCCACGCTTTGCCTCTTCCTTGGGTGCCGACGCTTTTATTGAATGTTTACGATAGGGCAGGTTACGCCGATAGGATCGAAAATTTTATGCGCGAGAGACAATATGGTTCTCTTTGTCACGACCAACGGAGTGCCTCTCTCGATCACTGGCACGATAAAACTTAAATCGTCTAATTGTTTATTCCACGAGAGACCAAGTACCTTAGTAATATTATCAGGTAGCGCATCACGAGTATGCTCCCAACATCGCAAATCAAAATTGCCCGTGGCCAAAATCTCTGTCGCTTCGCGAACAAATTTATCGAGCTCTTCTTTGGTATCTACACTGGACACGCAATTGTCTACGTAGAATGAATTTATTAATTTAATAACCGTATTTTCTGACCAATCTCCCCCGTCTAACAAAACCCTTTTAAAGAGTAGGTGGAGCGTTACGGATAGCAGAAAAGGGCTACATGTTAAGCCGAAAACTACGCGACGGTGACGATAAATCGTAATTGTCTCGTTATCATACCAAAGGAAACGTAGAGCATCTCGATCTTGTTCAGTGACAAGAATCTGTAGAAAAGCGGCTCTGATATCAGAGATAACTCCGATTTTCTTATCACGAAAATTATTAATGACCGACGGCACGAGTTCAATAAGATTCGGTCCAACCTCGAGACAGTCATTGAGCGACGGGCTCCCAAAATTGCGTGCAGACGCATCGAAAACGGGACGAATTTTAGTAGTACTTGTCTCTTTTATCACAGGTCTATGCGACAAATAATGAGCCTCACGATTGTACTCGTCCGAAGGCACCCTTTCTATAATCTCTTGTTCGAGCCATTCGTCAAAAATTTTACTATATTCCGCACGAATATTCATTTTATCGAGTTTTTTGACCGTCGACTGTAACCTTTTCCGTGCAAGATCAAAATTATTGGGCAACGCCGCGTGATCGACCTTCCAAGGCAACCTAACTACGTATCGACCGTCATCGGAAATTTTAGCCGTATCTTCTACAAAGTCGCGAGTTCGCTGATCGCGTACAGCTTTGTCGACCTGTTGAATTGGATCGGTGATCCCAAGCACATCTAAACTCCAAAGGTCCGACACATTACATTCTTGTGCGAGTAGCACTGGCTGCGCTTTCGTTTCCGACGAATTAAATTGTTCCGCGTGTAATTTGCCCATCACCGTCCAACCAAGCAAAGTCTCGAAAGCTAAAAGTCCGTTGCCTACATTACGCGTACGACCTGTAAATAACTTGCTCGCGACATCAGCTCCGATGAGCAGATCGATTGGCCTGCGTTGATCATCTACGTCGCTGAGAATAACATCGTGTTTTCTCAAATCATTTACCCAAGCTTGTCTTTTTATGCACGGCACTGTGTCACAAATAGTATTCTGGCTCAAAACAGAAAAATTACAACTAAAAGAACCGTCAAGATTTGCGACGCGTACTTTAAATATATCATGTTTCTTTTTAGCGGCCTGTACTCCGCCGAATAACGAATGCGCGAGCTCAATGTCGTCATGTGCGACATAACCTACTGCCTTTGCAACACCTGTTCGAACGTACGATCGCAAAGAAGCAGTATCAATAATAACTCGCACAACTCGTTCACAATTATCGGAATACATCTTAACCCGCAATGTTTGTAAACAAACCTCCGGTAGGTTGCAAATCGTCGTAAGACTCGCTTCGGCATTAGTTTTATACTCCGATTTACATTCAATAGATTTTTGCGGAATCGTTTCATTCGTATTAATATTGGCGCACATTAAGAGAACATGTCGTTTACTGCACCATGAACATTTTACGTTAACTCTACATTTTCGCGCCATATGACCATATTTTAAACAATTCCAACAGGCATTCGCTTTTTTAACGCATTCTTTACGTTCACTCAACGTCATACCACGCGCTATATCGCAAGTTTCACACTCATGCTCACCCTGACAAAATATACATACTCGCGTCTTCTCTGTTCTCGTCGTCAACAGTGCATTGGCACTGGCTTCATCCTTCGATGCTCCTCCAGTTGACCGCTGCTGCTGTTGGTGCTTCTTAGAAGACTGCGAGACTGTTGACGGTGGACCAAACCCGCGCAGAGCCATGTCGATACGCTCTTGGTTTTCTACTTCATTTTGCAGGAATACTAGGAGCTTCGAAAGTCTGTTGCTAGCTACGTTCGCGCCAACAGCAACCTTCGTGTTGCTTGCCGCGTCATTTTCGTCGTCGACCGAGGCGTCGGCTGTTTCTCGAAATCCACTCCGTTGCCACGCCCGTAACACCTCTTCCGGCAAAGACGATTCCACGAGTGGATATAACATCGCCGCACATTTGTCCGTGGTGACGCCAAGCGAATCTAAAGCGCGCACGTATGACTCCAGCTTGTCGTATATCTTCGAGAGTGAAACCTTTTGATCACTTTTCGTAGCATTTTGTAAAACTAAGCCAAGTAGCTCTCTAACATAAAATTCCACAATAACGTCGTCTTTACCGAAACGTTTCTTCAAACTATCTATTGCTTTAAAATAGTTGTCCGCAGTTGGCGGAAAACTCGTCACGAGTTCGCGAGCACGCGAACCTCCCGATGTAGCAATGATCAAATATTGGAATTTATCTTCTGGTGCAATATTCGCGTCTTCATGAACCTGCTTGAAGACGCTCCAAAAGGAGAGCCACTCTTTAACACTTCCCGTGAATTTTGGAAATTCAATTTTCGGTAACTTTAATTTGCTCTGCGGCACCGCGTGTTGTGTCGCACCATCTCTTGCAATTTGTCGAGCATTATTCAGATCAGGTTGGTTAAGAGACTCTCTAAGTACCATATATTTACGTTTTGCGGTAAGAAAATAGGACGTATAGTCATCGTCAGTCTGTACCTCTGCCGTGATCTGCTCTTCAGTTAGCTCAGACTCAAAGAGAAGCTCATTAAAGCTCGTTTGAGCCTCGACCAAAACGGTCCGTTGAACCTCTAATGCTTCGTATGCAACGAATTTTTCGTCATTTGTGTACGAAGCTGTCATCTTATCGTTGAAAGCTGTGAGAGCTTTCGTAAACTGTGTACGCGTTACCGTTCTCTTCCTCTTCGCAGTTCTCAGTTCATCTGCCATGATGATACACGCGAGTTCAAAATTACGAGAGAACACTATTATTCACGATCAAATCCTGTCACGGTCGCCACTTGTTAATGACTTGAGGGCAAGTAACTTTCTCGAACTCGATAAGTAGAACTTTTAGGAGAGATACTTTTATTAGAATACGCTATTACAATATAAGATGACCTTTACGCGAGGTTATAAACAAGGAGCTCGCGTTCATCCCTCCGCTCTCGCCGTTTTTTGTTTCGCCATTCGTTGCGCTCGCGCTCGCACGCCTTCGTGGGCCTATCACGTGATTTCTCAACAATACGCACAATTACGACCAAAAATACATTGACACAATAAATCATACCCCAGATGATTGGTATGATACCGTACTGTAGTTGGTGAAAATAAAGAGCTAACCAAAGCGCCATCTGGCTACGTCTATACTTGGTAGGTCTCTTTTCTCTACCTAGCGAAAGCCACTCTAGACTCTTTATACCCATAGGTTTCGTGTCACAGTGAGTGACGTCACTGACTGACGGAGACGACGAAAATGCAATCTCGTCGAAGACATGTATAAATTACTTGCATCGAAACCTTCGAATAATAATATTTCAGCTCTACGTCCACCGATTTGATCGCAATAGGGCTTAAATTAAAGCTCTCCTTGGCCACATCCTGCAATAATTATTACAATTCCGTATTTATAGCGAGACGGAAGAAATTAACGATCATAAATTTCCTTAACGGTCACTCAGTTGCCGTTCGGGTATTTAAGACTCTGTCAGTCTCGCGCGGCGAGTGCGAATTTTTTTTTTTTTCTCTCTATAACTAGGCGCGAGACTCTACCGAGTCTCTTGACCAAATTCTGACATGTCATTTCCATTCCATTTGGTTCACTACTACGCGGAGGGTCCTCTGATTCCTTGGATGAGGGGTCGGTGAATTTTATTTTTTTGGTTCGCTTGTCGTTTTTATTTCGCCAATTTTATTTTTCATTAAGTTCTTTCATCCCATCTATATGAATGTAGTCATCGTCTGATATTCAGAATTTCTTATTTCAATATGTCACGATCCGAGCGGCTGGATCCTCAGTTTCCGAAAATAGTAGGGAGCGACGCGTCGACTCTGCGAGTCGTTTAGGGAAGTGATGGGTTCGATTGAATATCGACACAGGGTTAGAGGATCTACTAAAGATTTATTCAAAGGTTGTTTCTATTCCCACGATCTACAATAGGTAATTAAAGCGACTCGACTCGAAGAAGTTATAATATGGATATCGCGTAAAAAGATCAGGCAGAGAGTGTCAAGCGTATGACTATCGGAGGTGATGGTCAGGCGATGACTTTCTTTGCGGTCCCGTCGGTTAGCCCTCGATGGACCGCGTAGTGATCTTACTATCTGCAAAAGGAGCCCTTTTGCGTTGGCCGCGGAGCGGCCGCTGACAGCTCCGCGGTCGACGGATTCAGCTGTCTCGGCGGAATTCCATCCTTGGTTCTAACGGTCGTTTCCAACGGACTTTCTCATGACGCGATTGCAGATCCGAGGGATCTGTTGATAATAACTGAAACGTCGGAACGACGGACGGAGTCCGTTCGTTACACTCCCGGGGCGGGGAAAAACAGGAATTCTTAAAGGGAATTTCACAAAGGGGGAGAAGGGTGCCCTGCTCGTTGTGGACCCACTGGCCGGACCCTTATAGCCTAAGAACGTTAATATCTATATATATGTATAGGGGCGGCGCGTGGCGCCCGCGCGCCAGCCGGCAGTCGTCTTCCCTCAGTGATAGTATGACCCCCTAGTTGCGGTACTGGCCGGGGTCTCCCGGCATCGGGTCACGTTGTCTACGTCGTCTCGCGTCGTGCTCGGTGGCTCGGGTGGTCCAGACAGGGCCAGGCATTCTCTGGCTCCCCGTGGCGTCGTGGGCGCGGGATGGTGGCATCCTCGCTCTCCCCTGCAGGTTCCCTGCGCCTGCTGCCCCTCGACCGGTGTTGGCCTGATGTCCGGCAGGGCGAGCTGGATGGTCGGCCTGCAGCCTCCTCCATCCTCGCTGGTGGCCTGCCTACCTGTAACTTTTCTACAGAATATCAATTTTAGGAGGCCCCCCCCCCCTGGGGAACCTCCTCACGAGAAATACGGCGGTGATCAGGGTGCCCACCGTTGCGAGACTGAAAATCGCGGATTTTTCTATTATTCGAACCCGGCGTTCGACATGACGTTTTTCTGCGATCGTTTTCGCGCGCGTCACGATCTCGTTGAAACGCACGCCGTTCGCGGTTGTACCCGATTTGGTGGTCGATTGTTTCGAGCGGCTGTCCAGCGAGGATTCCAACTCGGCGATGGCTTCGGTTAACCGAATCTCCGAATTCTCTCGTCTCCCTTTTTCCGCCAGGATCGACGATACGCGGTTTCTCTCTTCTTAGTTTGGTTTCCATGTACTTCCTTCCGAACTCCGTGTTGGTCCTTTTTAATCCCTGTCCTCTCTCGCCCGAGTCGGCTACTTCCGTTATGCAACGACGCGATTGCACTTCGCCTGATTCGGCGGACCCCGTGCTGTAGGGGTTGACCGTACGGGGCATTTCTCGTCCCGTCTCCTCGTCGTCACTCTCCGTGACGGCCCCCATCGCAGCCCTGCGTGTTTTCGTCGCCTCGTCCGTTTCGGCGGTTTGTTCTTCGTCGTGGTTCATCTCTACGTCATCCCCCGATGCCCGAATTTTCCGCGACTTACAAGGAAACCTTTCGAACCCGAACTCGCCGATTTCGATGATCTTGATATATGTTGTAGAACATCGAAAAATAAGAGACACGTATTTTTTTGTATGTGCTCTTGAGCCCGTTTAGGGGGTGAAATCTACCCTCAAAGTTCACTCTTAAAAAGTCTTTTTTCGAAATATCTCTGCTTCTAATTGGTATTCCGCGACGAAACCAATTGGAAAATGCTCTTTGCGGCGACGCGAAGCTACTAGACACTGTTATGGCCACGGGGGTTGCAACCCCTATTTTTTGTACAGGAAAAACCACATTTTTCAAAGATATTTTCGTTGTACTGATTCGAATATTGACTTGAAAATTCAAAAATAAATCTTCTGGGCGGTGAAATGGAGTAGATGAGTTGACGTATTCAAGGATTTCGCGTTAACCACCCCTAAACACGGTTACTACCCCTTCAGACATTGGTCATCGCAATAATGAAGAAAATGTTTTTCTCAAGAGAAATACGAATAAGATATGTTTTGAGAGACACGTATTTTGTTATATGTGCTCTCAAGCCCGTTTAGGGGGTGAAATCTACCCTCAAAGTTCACTCTTAAAAAGTCTTTTTTCGATATATCTCTGCTTCCAATTGGTATTCCGCGACGAAACCAATTGGAAAATGCTCTTTGCGGCGATGCGAAGCTACTAGACATTGTTATGGCCACGGGGGTTGCAACCCCTTTTTTTGTACCGGAAAAACCACATTTTTCGAAGATATTTTCGTTGTAGTGATTCGAATATTGACTTGAAAATTGAAAAATAACTATTCTGGGCGGTGAAATGAAGTAAATAAGTTGACGTATCCAAGGATTCCGCGTTAAGCACCCCCAAACACGGTTACTACCCCTTCAGACATTGGTCATCTGCAATAATGAAGAAAATGTTTTTCTCAAGAGAAATACGAATAAGATATGTTTTGAGAGACAAGTATGTTATGAAATAATAATAGCACGTGTTCGTCCTGCCGTTATTAAATCCGAAGATTGTCTGGGCTAACGAACAAAATGCGTATTTCGTTGTGTGACCTCTGTTTTGGGGCAAGGCGTTTCCGCCCTCTCCACCGGGGACCGAGGTCTAGCCTATCGTTGATTCTAAATGCCTTGGTGATGGGGAAACCGTGAGGTTACAAGGAATAGTACCCTGATCAAGTGCGTGGAACGATTAGGTGGAGTGAGATTCACGTTGGGTACTAACGTAGGTGAGGATTGTTCGACGGAGCGAGTTTCACGCTGGGCACGAACGTAGGTGAGGATTGTTCGACGGAGCGAGTTTCACGCTGGGCACGAACGTAGGTGAGGATTGTTCGACGGAGCGAGTTTCACGCTGGGCACGAACGTAGGTGAGGATTGTTCGACGGAGCGAGTTTCACGCTGGGCACGAACGTAGGTAAGGATTGTTCGACGGAGCGAGTTTCACGCTGGGCACGAACGTAGGTGAGGATTGTTCGACGGAGCGAGTTTCACGCTGGGCACGAACGTAGGTGAGGATTGTTCGACGGAGCGAGTTTCACGCTGGGCACGAACGTAGGTGAGGATTGTTCGACGGAGCGAGTTTCACGCTGGGCACGAACGTAGGTGAGGATTGTTCGACGGAGCGAGTTTCACGCTGGGCACGAACGTAGGTTAGGATTGTTCGACGGAGCGAGTTTCACGCTGGGCACGAACGTAGGTAAGGATTGTTCGACGGAGCGAGTTTCACGCTGGGCACGAACGTAGGTGAGGATTGTTCGACGGAGCGAGTTTCACGCTGGGCACGAACGTAGGTGAGGATTGTTCGACGGAGCGAGTTTCACGCTGGGCACGAACGTAGGTAAGGATTGTTCGACGGAGCGAGTTTCACGCTGGGCACGAACGTAGGTGAGGATTGTTCGACGGAGCGAGTTTCACGCTGGGCACGAACGTAGGTGAGGATTGTTCGACGGAGCGAGTTTCACGCTGGGCACGAACGTAGGTGAGGATTGTTCGACGGAGCGAGTTTCACGCTGGGCACGAACGTAGGTAAGGATTGTTCGACGGAGCGAGTTTCACGCTGGGCACGAACGTAGGTGAGGATTGTTCGACGGAGCGAGTTTCACGCTGGGCACGAACGTAGGTGAGGATTGTTCGACGGAGCGAGTTTCACGTTGTAGGTTAAAGGTTCGCTAGACACAATTCAAAAATACTATAGTTTATATTTGAGTTAAGTGCAGATCGTGTACAAACATGAAATGATAATCGGTTCGGCGAGAAAAATCTCAGATACGAGTCGAAGTTCAGACTTGCGTGATTCAGTGCTTTAAGATTTGGAATAATATTCGAGTTTGTGATTTCGTTCAAGATTTAGCAGGATTCAGAGGATTCAGAGGATTCAGAGTTATGTTTTAGAATATTCCGAAGTAAGGACTTGGAATATTCCTGTCGTTCAAGATTTAGCAGGATTCAGAGGATTCAGAGGATTCAGAGTTATGTTTTAGAATATTCCGAAGTAAGGACTTGGAATATTCCTGTCGTTCAAGATTTAGCAGGATTCAGAGGTAGTAGGATTCAGAGTTATGTTTCTAGAATATTCCGAAGTAAGGACTTGGAATATTCCTGTCGTTCAAGATTTAGCAGGATTCAGAGGTAGTAGGATTCAGAGTTATATTTTAGAATATTCCGAAGTAAGGACTTGGAATATTCCCGTCGTTCAAGATTTAGCAAGATTCGGAGGATGTAGAATATTGGCCAACCTTTCGAGAAGTCTCTCTCAAGCGAATGACAAAAATGTTCGGTTTTGGGCGCGTATTTATACCCGAAAAAAGAGGCGTAGCTTGTCCCCTCCACTGAGATTTTTCCAGAGGAACAGTGATGCTCTATGCAGATTCTGGTATGAAGGCCGAAAATAGTAGAGTGGGGGATGCTCAAGTTAAGGGAAGATATTTTCTGTAAGGTCAGGATTCGTGGAAAGCGAGATGCGATAACATTTTCCTCGCTTCTGACGTCACCAACCGTGGTGCTTGGCAAAAGGGATACGATGCTACGGATTTACTAACAGCTGTGTGTCGGAAGTTGCGGGGACGTAACAAGTATTTTGTTATATGTGCTCTTAAGCACGTTTAGGGGGTGAAATCTACCCTCAAAGTTCACTCTTAAAAAGTCTTTTTTCGATATATCTCTGCTTCCAATTGGTATTCCGCGACGGAACCAATTGGAAAATGCTCTTTGCGGCGACGCGAAGCTACTAGACATTGTTATGGCCGCGGGGGTTGCAACCCCTTTTTTTTTAATCTCCTAGGACTTCCCGGTCTTCGCGGTACCACGACTCTTCGGCGTACGCGTTCGGTTCGTCGTCTCTATCGCGGGTCCCCCGGACGTTCCTGATCCTCACGCGACATTCCCGCTGCCCGTGGCCGGTGCGCTCGCAATACGCGCACCACGGCCCTTCGAAGTCCGGGGATGACGCGTATCGCGCCCTCGCGCTTCTTCCGGTGTCGACTTCGGCGTCGCCTAACCACTCCAGATCCCTTTCGATTCTTATCACCAGCCGCCTGGCTTCCTGGAGGTTCGCGGGTTTCGCGGCTACCAACCGCGCATCCACGTCCTTGGTTAACCCCCGTCTAAACGCTTTCAACGCTACCCTTTCCTGGATTTCGAGCGTCCCTGCTCGAGCACCCTCGGGGATGCCTGTCCCCGTCTCTACGGAGATGCACAGATTTTTGTAGAGTCTCGCTATCCGGGACCCATATTCCGCGGAGGGTTCCCTTGGTCGCGGCCGGACGTGGGATAGTTCCTCCATCCAGTATAGCGCATCCTCCTGGTCGTCGAACGTTTCGCGGAGGCTCGCGATCAGCTCATCTACCGTGCTTAGCCCCATTACGGTAATCGGAAAATCCGCCGCGTTTCCCGAGAATTTTCCGCCCATGGACCGCACCAACAGTTTCTCCGTTCCCGGTCCTACCAACTCGGCCGCATTCCGGCAACAATTTATGAACGATGTCAGATAATGCGGGGAACCGTCATAAGGCCTGATCAAGTCCAGGGCCTCGCGAACGCCAAATCGAGGACAGGGGTCCAATGGAGCCATCGCCATGGTCTGGGCCTGTAAAACGCGTAGGGGCTCGGGGTTTTCCACGGTTCGCGCTTCGTCCGATTCACGCGCGTCGCTATCGAATTCGTCAAGCGGGTATGGTATGACTACGCGGCGCGGTCTCCGTTTAACCGGCGGGAGATTCCGGAATCGACGCAGAGTTTCTTTTTTTTTGATAACCCAACGGATGGCCTGGGCCCTCTGACCACACAAGTCGTATGTAATTCAATGAATAAGAAGTACTTACTCGACGTACGCCCAGATCTTCAGGAGATACAAGATGGCGACCATACTACCCGTTTGGTATCCTGGGCGTCCTTGGTGTCCTCGGTACCCTTGGTATCCTCGGTATCCTTGGCGTGTTCTTCCGGATCACTTCCCCAAAAATTTCTCGTGACGGTATGTACTCCACTCACAATTTCACATGAGATTTTTTTTTTATTTTCACGTCACCCCACACTTAGCACCAATTTTGTCACGATCGGAGCGGCTGGATCCTCAGTTTCCGAAAATAGTAGGGAGCGACGTGTCGACTCTGCGAGTCGTTTAGGGAAGTGATGGGTTCGATTGAATATCGACACAGGGTTAGAGGATCTACTAAAGATTTATTCAAAGGTTGTTTCTATTCCCACGATCTACAATAGGTAATTAAAGCGACTCGACTCGAAGAAGTTATAATATGGATATCGCGTAAAAAGGTCAGGCAGAGAGTGTCAAGCGTATGATTATCGGAGGTGACGGTCAGGCGATGACTGTCTTTGCGGTCCCGTCGGTTAGCCCTCGATGGACCGCGTAGTGATCTTACTATCTGCAAAAGGAGCCCTTTTGCGCTGGCCGCGGAGCGCCCGCTGACAGCTCCGCGGTCGACGGATTCAGCTGTCTCGGCGGAATTCCATCCTTGGTTCTAACGGTCGTTTCTAACGAACGTTTCCAACGGACTTTCTCATGACGCTGATTGCAGATCCGAGGGATCTGTTGATAATAACCGAATCGTCGGAACGACGGATGGAGTCCGTTCGTTACAAATACATTATTGAAGATTTGATTTCAAATAATAACAGCAACAAGAACAAGACCAAGAACTGTAACCACAACAACACCAATAATATTAATAACAATAACATTAATAATAATAATAACGACAATAATAATAATAACAATAACAATAATAACAATAATAATAATAATTGTAATTGTAATTTTATTAAACAGGCCGTAGGACTAAGTCCTCTAACGGCCTAAAGACAATACAAAAATATGTACAGGGTTACAGAAGCGCACATAAGTGCAAACAATTATTACAAAATATGCTAAGTTTCATAAACTAATAGTAAGTGTAAAAGTAAAGGTCTCTCAACGTCAATTATAATTGAAAACAATGTAGGTACTAAATTATCATTCGTACGAAGCTATCACAATGATAAAGCACAGAAAGAAAATAAAAACAATTTGCACGAACACTAGGGCATTACACTCGCGACCTCAGCTCGCTCCACAGCCATGAGATGATTGTAGCAGCTAGTTTTAAAGACTGCTAATGATCACGAAGTGGTGATTGCTGGCGGCAGAGAATTCCAAAACGCAGTACCTACTAATAGGAATGAGTGCCGCAGAGTTGACGTACGAGGAATAGGTGCGAGAAGCGTGTCTGTACGGCTGTTATCTCTATGTCGAGCAATGTTGTGATTCATTCTAACTCGCTCACACAACAAAGCATTTTTATTCAGCACTAACATGCCATAGTATACACAGCCTACCAGATACAGCCGACGATAATGAGGCGAGAGCCATCCAAGGTCAAGCCGAGGACCACTGATATGTTCACCGCGCGGCTTACGCAAAACAAACCGCACACAATTGTTCAGAGCTACCGTTAACTTCTTCTCAAGGTTTAGATTTAAGTTCGTAAGAGCCACAGCACAATAATCGAAAACTGGTAGGATCAAGCTAGTGACCAGCTGCCGCTTTAGATTTATATTGAGATCATGAACCGACTGACGAAGGCGATACAGCATTCTCGATGCCGAACTGCATGTTCGTGAAACTTGATCTGCCCATGACAGCCTTGGATCAAGTAGAACACCGAGGTACTTAAAATTAACCACATACTCAATTTCATCACCGTCAAGAACTAAACCTGGTGTCTGATCAAGCAGGATATGATTCACATTGAATGCACTACCAAGAATCATAGCTTTGGTCTTTGAGGCATTAATCTTAAGCTTATTGCATTGACACCAGCTTGCTACTGCTGCTAAATCTTCATTCATCTTCTCTATACCATAAGGTAGCTCAGATACTTTACAAGTAAGATAGATTACACCATCATCAGCAAAGAAGAGATGACTGCAGTATCTTAAGCACTTTGGAAGGTCATTAATGAAGAGAGAAAACAGCAACGGACCAAGAACACTGCCTTGCGGTACACCAGCCGAACAGTCACGCCAACCAGACAGCTTTTCGCCATCTCTCACTGCATGCTTCCGCTCAGATAGATAACTGTACATCCAGCGAACAGCTGATATCGAGAAACCAAGCTCATAGAGTTTGTTTAACAAGAGCAAGTGATCAACAGAATCAAACGCCTTCGTAAGATCAAGAAACACAGCCACAGTCACTAATTGCTCATCAATACCAAAACGCACATCATCCACAAACTTGACCACAGCAGTCTGCGTACCCATGCCCTCACGAAAACCAGTCTGACACGAATCCAAAATGTCAAAGTCATTCAAAAATTGCACAATTTGATCTAGGACAACTCGCTCACAAGCTTTAGACATTGCACACAGTATAGAGATCGGGCGCATATCTGACAGCGCCTGCGGACTACGCGGTTTAGGTATCGGTGTGATAAGTGACGAACGCCAAAGTGTCGAATAATGCTCACTGTTAAGCGAGAAGTTTACCAAGTCAGCAATCAAAGGTCCAAACAGGTCCTTAAAGGACTTTAAAACATGAACTGAAAGACCGTCAATGCCCTCTGCACGCGAAGCACCAGCCGAGATACATTTAGCGACGTCACTAGTTACAACAGGAGCGAAATCAAACAACACGCCCGCACTTTGCACTGGAAGTCCAGCCACTACTTCATCAAGAGGCGGAAGTTTTCTTCCATCAACTACCGTCGCATAATAGTCATTAAGATCATCCACATCAAAGCGAAGCACATCACGCGACTTGCAAGCTTTAACTGTTAATCCAAGCTTATTCATTTCACTCCAGAATTGTTTAGTATTCCCCGCACGACTGAACACTGACTGCAAGAAGCTAGCCTGACTTTTCCTCCACAGCCATTGAGCCTGACGACGTAAGGCAACATATTCTTCCCAAGCCAAATGATCACTTATCACGCTCCCTACGAACGTCACGCAATTCCCGCGTAATCCACGGAGCTGGACGACGCTTGGGAACAAACTCACGCACTGGAATGCACTGATCAACAACGTCTTTGAGCAAACTATTCAGCTTACTCAACCTCAAGTCGACAGCTTGCAAAGTATCATCCAGAATCTCGTCTAACTCACGCAAATTTGCATTCACTATCGCATATGCTTGAGCAAAATCAGCTTCTTTCCACGACAGGCACTTGACTAGCAGCCTATCAGCCTTCGGATGCTCATATTTGAGACTGAAGTAAATCAAATCATGAGACGACAGAAAAGGCTGTCCTGACTGCCCCCATGAATCAAGAGCCACTAAGTTCCTGACGGCACAAACATCAATCCAAGTATGAGCATCTCCAGTATGATTAGTCGGTTGAAGAGGAACAATACTCATGCCAGTTCTGGTAAAAAAGTCACGTAATCTAAAAGCTTTATCATTGTTCACTAATAAGTCAGCATTAAAGTCACCAAGCACACACACAAACTTATAACCGATCATCCTGGGCTCAAAGTCATCTTCAAACATACACATATAATCGGCTTTCGGCGGCCGATATACTATACCAACCAGAATCTTGTGCTGAGATGGACCCCACACTTCTGCAATAAGATATTCTGGCAATATAACATCTCCAGCACCAGCAGATGAGCTAAGAAGACGCGCACTAAGCTCTTTCCGAACATAGAGAGCAACTCCACCACCACGCTTACTATGCCGGTCAACACGCAAGATCGTATATCCTGGCAAGTCAACTTGACAGTCTGGAATCGCATCACTAAGCCACGTTTCAACAACACCTATCACATGGTATGGGTTCACTCTGAAGAATTCTTGGAACTCGCAAAGATGCGCCATTAAAGATTGAGCGTTGAGTGAGCAGACGTTGAGAACAGTTAGATCAGTTTTGTTAGCTAAAATTGACGTTGTAAGAGACCCAAACAGCTATAAAGTCAGCTGCTGCAAGTCCGTGGACGGCAGAACCTTCACCGGCCGGTCGTCCCTTGATTTCCTTAGAAAGACAGCTCCATCTGCTATCCAAACATGCTTACGATCAACGTTAGGAAAAGCTTTCAGAACACGATCTCGGAGCTGATGAAGTTGAGCAGGCTGCCGATATTTAACATAGACCTTATTTTCAGGAAGTGCTTGATTAATCTGCTTGGCAGTCAGATCTAGTTTAGTCTTCTTAGCTTCAATTACCCTTTTGCAAGTATCTTTACTCTTCAGAGAGACGATGACTGAGCGAGGCCCAACGAGACCACTACGACGTGAACCTGCAACACGACGCCTTTTTCCAACCCTGAACGTATCCACAAACTCATTCTTATCCAAAGCAGCATCAAGTATTCCAATCAGTGTCTTAGACAGCTCCTTAACGTCTTCACCATCATCCTCAGGAAGCCCAGTTACAACAAGCTGATGAGCTACTTGATCACATGCAGCACGGAGTAAGACAGCCTCATCAGCAGCAGACAGCTTGAACGCTCCTGAATTTTCTTCTAGGGCCACAAGACGATTTTCCAAGCCGTCAGTTCGCTCTGAAACGGCATCAACTTTGGTACTTATCGCAGCCTGCTCGGCCTTGATACCATTAAAGTCAGTACGAAGCGCTTTAACCTCTCCAGCAACTTTATCAAGCTTAGCTCCAAAACCATCCATCTTTCCATCAATAGACTCAAGCAAAGCAACAACTCGATCATCAGTAATACTACAGACAGGACACTTACAATTAGTTTGCAGCTTGAATCCAGCAGCGCGCGCACTAGTAACATTAAGCCTAACAAGTGCACAGTCAGCGTGAAAACTATGCTTACAGGACGCTCCTGTAGTAAGTCCATCGCTGGGACGATCGATATATTCATAGCAGAGCACACAAGCTACCTTTACCATGTTGACCACAAGCTTCCAATTACATATAGCTTCCAATTAATAATAATAATAATAATAATAATAATAATAATAATAATAATAATAATAATAATAATAATAATGACGCACGATGCTTGTACTCTCCGACCAATCATACATCTGCGTGATCCTGGCTAACTCAGCCGGTCCCGTTTCATTGCCTCGAACCGTCTATATCGCTCTTTCTCTCTCATTCGAAGCGCGCGCAGCCTAGTATGTGGTGGGGATGTGACTCTAGCGCTCGGTAGCTATACGTACTGACGAGCGGCCCGTGGTAGAGATTCAGCAAAACAGCGTTTCATTAGCGACGCCGGTTCCAAACACTCAGCCCAATACAGCATTGCGTTCGGCCCGAATCGATTCAATTTTGAAATTCTTTCATTCCGGTAGTTTGGTCACAAGTAGTGTGACACATACTCATAGTATTTGTGTTTTTCCTAATATCTGTCTACATTCCGTAGCTCAGAAATTTATTACATATTTTGCATTCTCTAGAAGTTTGCTCAGAGAAGTCAGAACTCTAATCAAAATTTGATTCTTCAGCAACGGGGTTCCAACTTCACAAACATTTAGAAACGGACGTTTTCGGGGTGCATGTTTTTATTACGACAGCCCAATCCACCCTGAATGTTCGAAAATGCTTCCGAAAACATCTCCGTACCCTTAGTAAAGGGGTGCGTTGGTTTTCGTAGCTCAATCGACCATAAGAGGTGGGTAAAAAATAGAAACTATGCGAAATATCTTCGAACATCGTTAGGAACGGACATTTTCGGGGTGCGCATTTTATTACTACAGCTCATTGTCAGTGCACCCTCGGAAACATTAACATATGCCTGTGGGTACGAATAAACGATGAATACAATCCATGTCTGTCAGTATGGACGTCCGTTACGTCCTGGAAGCTGCACCATCCAAATCAGTCCACTACGATAAATCGAACGGAATCTTTCCTTACTTTTTTATCACTAATTTATTAGCACAATACTAAATTTATTACCCCTGTTAGCTGCCCCAGCCATATCGTAACTTCCGTATATTTTACGCTATCGGGTCGTATCCTACGTCGACATTTTTTACTTTTTTATTACTCTCAAACGATATAAACCAAACATTAGGAATTCTAACCTATAAAGCGAAAAAACTCTTATACCCTTATTTCACGCGATTACCATGTTCTACGCTGAATACTTTTTTTTACCCACATCTTATAGTCGAATAAGCTATAAAAACCAACGCACCTCTGTACTTGCGGTACGTGGATGTTCCTGGAAGCATTTTCGGACGTTCAGCATGGATTGGGCTGTGGTAAAAAAAAAACAGTTTAAGTGTTCCAGCCATTTTTGTGATTTTCATTCAGCCGTATCCATAACATATGTTTGAATCACGTGTACCGCTAAAATTCTAATTTTTATCGGTAGGTTTTTTTTCTTCCAAATCAGTTCGGTATTATAATTTCACTATACTTAGAAACTTTGGGTTCGGTTCGATTGCGAAATGTTAATACTGAATGTAAGCAATATAGATACGAATTTCTTCTTCGGCTCCGTGATGCAACAAACTGTGTGGCCTGAGCGGGTCCATGCGATGGTGGTCTCCTTTGGCTCCTCCGTGAGGTCAATCAATCCAGCGCCGATACGCGTACCATGTCCTATGGGCCTCCAATGTTCGCTCGCTTGTATCCCAGGCCGCGACGATTCGTTCTCGACAGTTGCGTGAGGATGTTGGAATTGCGGCAGGAGACCCAAGTCCAATGTCCGCCTCGTTAATTTGATAATTTTGGAGATTGTGAGGTTGTTACCCGAGCTACTGCCCAAGAGGAAATCAGTCTCGTGCACCAGATATTATTTTATTTAACTTCACAGCGAAAGGTATTTGACCCGATAGCTTGTCAATTAGAGGTCCTTTTCCCACGGCATATGCCGGGCGTCTGATAACCATCATATCCCTAACTCTCAGCTCACCTATTCCTCCCTCTTTCCCGTTATCCGCTGACATATTCGTTACAATTCATCCCCCTTTCGATGGGTTAGTCATTAATCTATCACATCGAAATATCGCGCATCACCCATTGCTACTGTACATCGCATACATGAACTATAAAAGCAACAAGGCTCACTATCTGAATATACGGTAGATCTACGCCTGTCATAATATATGTTCACTCTATTTCGACTTGTCCAACATTAGTCCATATATACTTTAATTAATATACTACAGTTCTCACCATGATCAGGAACGAAATACATCATGAATCGTTGGTCAGTTGGTAATATTTTCGTAAATTTACCCGGTTGTATATTCCTTTTATTTCTTCACCTTGATCCACGTTAACTAATCGAAATGCATTATTTCCCACCTGCTGCTTGATCTTATATGGACCCTCATACAGATGGAAAAATTTATAAATTTGTTTCTGGCTTGCATTTGAAGCGTGTAATACTCTCAATAAGACTAGGTCGCCTACATCCAAACGTATATTGCTTTTCGTTTTTTGTTGTTTACTACGTTGTTCAAAACTTTTTTTCAACCGTTCGTTGGCTAAGCGTAGCTGAATATCACGCGGAACCATCCTCGACTTCAAAAAAGGAAACATTTCTAATAATTTTTCCCTTGGACTCATATTGTAATGTAACTCGTACGGCGAATATCCAGTACTATGATGCACTAGTTGATTTAAACAATCCTGGATGAACGGGATAAACTTCGCCCACGCCGCATGTTTATCAGAACAATACGTGCGGAATAATCGTCCTAACTCTCTCATGGTTCTCTCCACGGGATTCGATTGTGGATGACGAATGGAAGAATATGAAACCTCTATTCCTAATTCGGCCAAGGTCCTTTTCCACAATGGGGACGTGAACTGAGTCCCATGATCTGATAAAATTCGCCATGGTTTTCCCACCTCCACTACATAATTTTCACGAATCTTTTTTAAACATATCTGCGTTGTTGCGCGTCGGATAGGATATAAGGTGATCAACTTCGAAAACATATCCTGCAATACGAAAATGTATTGGGTTCCACCTCTCGACATCGGTAACGGCCCGTAAAAATCACACGACACGACGCTCATTGGGTATTTTGGCTTGCACGAATTCATATGCCCCTTCCATTTTAACATTTAAATACTTCACCCGCTGACACACATCACATGCTTGCGCATGCCGTTTGATATCCTTTCGCATACCTCGCCAATAAAAGAATTTAGACAGCAATGGAAATATTTTGCTACTTCCGGCATGTCCCCAGCTTTCATGCATCGACTTAATCACCGTAGCTACCATCGATTTCGGCAACGCAATTTTCCAATGCTCACTTCCTTTTGATTTGACGTAAATGATACCATCCTGCTTACACACTTCTCCCCCGCGTGATTTCTGATTTAATAGCTTACAAATCCCTACATCTTGATCCTGTAACAACTGAAGCCTTTTAAGTTCGTTTAACAGTTCGGGCTGCATCCTAATTTCTGCGATGACCTTTTTCGCCGCATGTGAGCCAGCCGTTTCTCTACCAGTCATCAATCCCACGATTACTCGAATAAAATAACTTTCTTCCGCAGAATCAATAGACTGATTTTCGAAATTGCGGCTGAAAAAGTCCGCCACAATATTATCTGCCCCGCGGCAATGTTTTATCTCAAATGAATACTCTTGCAAGCACAAGAGCCATCGAGTTAACCTGGAACTGTGAAACGTCGTTGATCTTAAACATACGAGGGCTTGATGATCCGTAATTACATCAAACTCTGCTCCTATTAAATACATGCGAAATTTAATGACCGAGTACACCACGGCTAACAACTCCTTCTCAGTCGTTGTGTACTTTAATTCACACCGATTTAAAACTCGGCTCACCAGCGATATTATTCGGTGATCACCTGTATCATCAATTTGATATAACACGCCACTGATCCCTATATCACTCGCATCAGTCTGTAAACGAAACTTGCGTTTTGGTAAAACGTGTCTAAGCGTTACCGTTCCTATGAAATTCTATTTTAAACGTTCAAATGCTAGGTCGTGTTTTTTCCATCCACTTCCATACTTGATCATTACGCAATAAGTCACGAAAGGGCTCGACATAATTCGCATGCCTGACGCTGAATCTCCGATAATAGCCACACACTCCCAAAAATGCCTGTAGCTGTTTCTTATTCATCGGTCTTGGGAATTCTCGAATAACTCTCAGTTTTTCCGGATCCGCCCGAATACCTTCCGCCGATAGGATAAATCCCAAGTATGAAACAGTTTCGCGAAAGAAAAAAGATTTTCCTAGACTCACTGTGAACCCGGCGCATTTGATCCTGTCAAAAAGTCGACTCAGGTGATCTACATGTTCCTCAAACGATCGCGACGCGATCAATAAATCGTCCACGTAACAGGTCACGAACTCACCAACCTCGGTACCCAATGCTATGTTCAGAGCGCGTATAAACCCCGCGCCGGCCGTCTTCAACCCAAAAGGAACTCGAGTAAACTGATAGAGACTTCCCTCGTGTAGAAAAGCAGTATATTTACGAGACTCAGGTGCAAGTGGAATCTGCCAATAACCCTGTACTAAATCAGTCGTCGAATAAACCCTAGTCCCTTCGAATTTTTGTAGAATGTCTTCCATACGAGGCGGACATTCATTATCCGAAGCAATGATATTATTCAGGAATCTAGCATCTAAGCAAAGTCTGACCTCACCGCTCCTTTTTAACACGACGCGAATCGGGTTACAAAAGTCGCTTCGTGATCTTTCTATCACACCTAGCTTCAACATCCTTTCAATCTCCAAATTAGCTGCCTCTCGATGATGCAAAGGTATTGGGTAAGATTTTCTCACGTATGGTCTGGTGACGGCAGGTTGAATTGTATGCACGTACACGTTCGTGCACCCTGGTTCTTTCGAAAAAATGTCGCGATATCGATTGATTAATTCCCGGACGACACTTTTCTGTGAATCATCCAGCGCAATCAAGCCATTTATATATTGATCTACTTCTGTACCAAACGTATACTCCTGGGCCTTCACCCCATCCCCCATAACGTCGGTTACCCTATTAACTTCCATGGAAATTTCATTAGTCCTATTATCAGTCGTTTCTCTCGGGTTAATGACAACATCGCATATTTCACAAATCATCGCGCGTGATCGAGATTCCGGTATCCAGTTATCTTTGCTAACCTTTTGATCCAACCAAATTTGGTTAATCCTAATCGCTTTACAATGTTCTGCAGCTTCATGGACGACTAATGTTCGAAACGTGACAATTTCTTTCGGTAGGTATTCGCCTAGGATTTTAATTCGGTGTCCCTCATAATCTATTATGGTACGATTTTTATCGAGCCAATCGGTTCCCACAATTGCGTTCGTAAATAGAGCCGGAATAACGAGGAACGAATGGGTTATTTTGATCTTTCCCATCACAATCGACAAAAATACCTGACGCCGTATCGTATGTGTTTTCCTACCAACTGCAACATATACAGACAAATTAGATACAGGTAATTCCACTAAATTTGTGTTCGTCTTAAGCTCGTTATATAAGCATTCGGAAATGCATGTTACATCGCTGCCGCTATCAACCATGACTGATATTTTTCTATCACCGAC
Source organism: Arge pagana (assembly GCA_963969455.1). Lineage (NCBI taxonomy): Eukaryota > Metazoa > Arthropoda > Insecta > Hymenoptera > Argidae > Arge > Arge pagana. Next base: position 17,170,222 of record OZ018311.1, on the reverse strand, counting down.
TAAAGTTTCAATGTGTGGAGTTGTAATACGCGATTCAGTTGGGTCCCTACTCACGTCTGTTGTAGGTGTTATATCCCAACACAAATCGTCAGTAAAGTCTGAGATATTAATGGTGTTTACCCTTCTCACATCAGCGCTATTGCATGAATTTGTGCGTGTCGGCGGAATCGATTCGTGATTCGCATTATTTGACCGGTTTGAGTAACTGTTCGTTGGATTACTATTCGACCTAATATTGTCGTTTCTACCACGATCATTGTCTCTGCTATTCACGTTCCGATTATTATTAAAACCGCGACGATACTCGTTATGCCATGCATGACCCATCTCACTACGTTGCCTTGGGGCTCGCCAGTTTTCTACGTTCATAGTTCGTTGTTCCGGGTGATATTTCTGCGATTGTATTTGCGATGTTGCTACTCTATCACTCAATTCTCGCGCGTTTTGATCAGACTGATCTGCATCCGATCCCGAACTATATACCGTGCTTGACTTTTCCTGGTGGGATTCATTTTGTCCAATATCTAATCGATATAACGCCTGTACTATTTTTTCAGTTTCTTGATACTCTACAGTTGATAGAATGTCACGCCAACGTGAAGGTAACTGCCTAATAATCGTGAAATTTATTTCATAATCTTCCATTTTCGGTAGAAAATATTTAGCTCTACGTCTTTGATCGAGAAAATACTCTTGCAATGACTCGTCAACATCACGAAACCTACGATCAGCCCAATCGTTTTTTTCTTTCATTCGAGCTGCTATAGAATAAAAATCTTCTAATAACGACTTTTTCACCTCTCCATAATCCGTGAAGGGAACCATGCGAGATTGATACCAACGTTTAACTTTACCCTTTAACGAATCTTCCAACACTAATAATTTTTGAGCATCCGGGATCTGTTTGCGTATAAAATACTTGTCCAAATTTTCCAAAAATTCTATCGGGTTTCCCTTTTCTCCGTCATAAATCGGAACGTTCACGTTAATTTGCAACATTTGAAAATGATTCAAAATCCCCGCGACCAAATCATTGTTTACCCCTGTCTGATTGAGAGTTGTCCCACTTATCATGTTGCCCGGTACATTGGTATTGTCATTACAATTACTATTAACGGTATTATTTGGTTCTGTCGTTATAAGATCCACAACAGGTGTCACCTTTGGATTGCCCGGCGGAACTACGATAACATTTTGGTGATTTGCCGGATTATTGCTCGTAACACAAGTACCTTGATCAACGCTTCGCTGATGCCGCTTTTGTTCCTCCAGGATTTGAGTAATCTGTTTTCGTAATAAGCCATTCTCCTGTACTGTTGCCCTATGCTCGATTCTCAATCTGTTTATTTCGTCTTTGAGCTCATCTATCTGCGTCGAACCTCTTTCTGGTGTTGGTGGAACCGGATTATCCTCTGGTATATTTTTTGCAGTTACTCTAGGCATTTTGAATAAATGGTCGTTATTTACCCGCGATAACTTTCATAAAATTATGAACATTTCGCAAATTGCCCCACGTTGGGCGCCAAATTATAATTTCACTATACTTAGAAACTTTGGGTTCGGTTCGATTGCGAAATGTTAATACTGAATGTAAGCAATATAGATACGAATTTCTTCTTCGGCTCCGTGATGCAACAAACTGTGTGGCCTGAGCGGGTCCATGCGATGGTGGTCTCCTTTGGCTCCTCCGTGAGGTCAATCAATCCAGCGCCGATACGCGTACCATGTCCTATGGGCCTCCAATGTTCGCTCGCTTGTATCCCAGGCCGCGACGATTCGTTCTCGACAGTTGCGTGAGGATGTTGGAATTGCGGCAGGAGACCCAAGTCCAATGTCCGCCTCGTTAATTTGATAATTTTGGAGATTGTGAGGTTGTTACCCGAGCTACTGCCCAAGAGGAAATCAGTCTCGTGCACCAGATATTATTTTATTTAACTTCACAGCGAAAGGTATTTGACCCGATAGCTTGTCAATTAGAGGTCCTTTTCCCACGGCATATGCCGGGCGTCTGATAACCATCATATCCCTAACTCTCAGCTCACCTATTCCTCCCTCTTTCCCGTTATCCGCTGACATATTCGTTACAGTATCCTCTATTGCACTTAGTCTGCATCCAATTTCGATCCATGCTTCATTCTGATACCGTGAATGCTTTGATGAGGGACAGTGTGGACGGTCCAGCTTAATTCTATAGTTGAGCCGACCACAAAATCTGAAAAATGGCTGGAGCACTCAAATTGCGAATCATGCACTAAATTTGCACTTTATTAGCACTAAATTATGTGCTTAGTCCCAATTCAAAATTTGGATGTGGTCGGCCCAGCTTAAGTGATACAAAAGATGTCACTTAAAGAGCACCAAATTTTACCGACAATGAAATTCTGCAATAATGATGCAAAAAAACAGGGGGTCACAGTGGTGTTGTCCCTTAAGTGACACAAGCATCACGGCACCAATCATCAAACATATTTGAGGATTCATAATATACCATTAATGAATGGCTGCAGAGTGCGAGAAAGGAATGTGCCCACCAAATATGCAGTTATTGAAATGATTTTTCGATATCACCACACGAATCACCAAGATCTGACACTGCGATACCGTGTTGCTTGGCGTCATTTCCTGATTTCAGAAACAGAGACTGGCCATAGGTTTTTGTATTTTTCCCCAGTAGGATATTGTGGGACTTGGCGGAATTTTTTACATTTATAATTTTTTGTGGGGTATTTCACAACTTTTTGTAAGTTCCATTGTGCTTACCAGAAGTACGTAGGTTTTGATTGTTACAGGCATACGAAAAGACCGCTGAAACTAAAATCTACCGCCACCACGGTATGGGTTGGTTGAGAATTTCATGAATGAATAAAGGTTCCATTGATTAGATTGGCATTTTTGTTTTCAATATGCTCCAAATTTTTGATTCAATTCACTGGATTATATGAAAAAACTCGTTACAATAACAATAATCCCGCGATGTGAATCTTGAATTAATCATTTCATCATCTCACACGTGATATATAACTATAAATACCAGCCGTCACTTTAAACGACCTGAACACCAGGAACCACGCTGCGAGGGATCCAGAAACGAAAAACTACGAAGCGCGTGACCTGGACACCGAAACATACGGAGATGGGGATCTGGATACCAGGAACTATACTATGCAAACACACGGATATGGACGCGCGCACGCACACACACACACACACACACACCATACAGCATCATTGATTAGGCTCTATGTTTTTTATACGTCATCCGATCTTCACCAAAATCAATAGGGGTCGATATTTCGATGGAATATCCTTTCCAAATCTGAAGTCGATCGGTGCATTGGTTATAGAGATATCCCGACCGCAAGAAAGCGTCTGCGGAAAACTGTCAGGAGAAAAAGAAGAAGAAGAAGAAGAAGAAGAAGAAGAAGAAGAAGAAGAAGAAGAAGAAGAAGAAGAAGAAGAAGAAGAAGAAGAAGAAGAAGAAGAAGAAGAAGAAGAAGAAGAAGAAGAAGAAGAAGAAGAAGAAGAAGAAGAAGAAGAAGAAGAAGAAGAAGAAGAAGAAGAAGAAGAAGAAAATGATTCGAATTTTTTACTAACTCTGACAGTCTATAACTCTGGAACTACTCGATCGATTTCTTACAAATTGGTCCACGAAGCTCATTTGGACTTAAACTATCAGCCCTATAAATTTCATCACTTAATGTAGCGTGGTTGAGGAATCATGACGCAATGTTTACAGGTATGAAAGTTCGCTAGGGCAAATGATTCACGGCATGATCACGATATGAACTTGGCGGCGATTCGCTGCCGCGAATCTTGATCTATAATTCACAAATCATTATCATTTCGACTTCGCGGAAAAATGCAATTTTCAATGAACTTATATTTTTATTCGTCGTCTCGTTTTTTGTGCTGTTTTTTGGTCAAAACAGTAAAGAAATTGGCCAATTCAGCCTACTTTCTATAGTCGTTATCCGTGTCCTCGAAGCTTGCGAAATTGATGAACAAAGAGCCGTACGGAATCCGGACGATACTAGAATTCACGACAGACGTTGTATCATCCGGCGAACAACATTCGAAGAATGATTCATTCGTGAACAATAATCTACAATCCAATTTCGCTAGTGTTTCGGCGATCGAGACGAGACGAGACTCGTCTCGAACAATCGAACATCGATATTTCATCTCGTTTTGGAAACCTTGAATATAGCGAGACGTTTCTTGATCTCGGATTTGTCAGGCGAGAGAATCTCGTGTCGATCTTGTTTACATGACAACGCGATATGCGAGATTCCCGCTCCCTAACAACCAAATGATCATTGTCGATATGAACGGAAGATTAATAATGATATAACCCTGTGATCAAGAGACTCGGTAGAGTCTCGCGCCTAGTTATATAAAAAATAAAAAAAAATTTCGCACTCGCCGCGCGAGACTCTGACAGAGTCTTATATACCCGAACGGCAACTGAGTGACCGTTAAGGAAATTTATGATCGTTAATTTCTTCCGTCTCGCTATAAATACGGAATTGTAATATTTATTGTAGGATGTGGCAAAGGAGAGCTTTAATTTAAGCCCTATTGCGATCAAATCGGTGGACGTAGAGCTGAGATATTATTATTCGAAGATTTCGATGCAAGTAATTTATACGTGTTTTCGACGAGATCGCATTTTCGTCGTCTCCGTCAGTCAGTGACGTCACTCACTGTGGCAAGAAACCTATGGGTATAAAGAGTATAGAGTGGCTTTCGCTAGGTAGAGAGAAGAGACCTACCAAGTATGGACGTAGCCAGATGGCGCTTTGGTTAGCTCTTTATTTTCACCAACTACAGTACGGTATCATACCAATCATCTGGGGTACGATTTATTGTGTCAATGTATTTTTGGTCGTAATTGTGCGTATAATTCAGAACAAGATCATTTGAGGTACGGTAAGATATTTTTTTTTTATGAGATAACTGTAAGTGTTTGACAACACAGGGTTGAATTGAATGATTACTACAGTCTTTAGTTATACCGTGAGTATTCGTTATGCGGGTCAGTTGGATCGGTCCGATCCCGAATTTGGCGTTTACGGCACTGCCGTTCCGCCGTTCTTTGTTTACGCTGGTTGTCTTCTGCTTTGACAGGTAGGCAAAGCGCGCGGAGTACGATTTTATGGTTAGATTGCGGTTAGGATTTTCTGTATGAAAAAATTGTTCCGATAATCTGTCCATTATTATTAGGCAAATAAATAATATTTTTGAAACGATTCAATGCAAATCAGAAGCAACTAAAGTAGCTAAGTCACGAGAATATCTATTAGCGAATCCTGTGAAAGAGTGTAGAGAAGGAGAAGTTGTACCAGGCGATAGAGACAATTACAGTCATTACAATAACAGAGAGTGCATTACATTCAGATTGCAAATTAATGTATTTAGCCACAAACGCAAACAACTTTCAAGATTATTTACGCACGTATAATAAATTTATTACTATTACATTTCGATGGACATTATTAATAATCAGTGTAACTGATAACTGATGAACAAATAAAAAATGAAACTTACGTAATTAATCAAATTCTACAAAAAGTAGTGATATCCCCATGAAAAGCACGTCTGGTGCAAAAACCTTTCGCCTAGTTATATAAATGTGATAGTCACCCACAAAAAATACATTCTTATGCCAAGAAAACATTATACACTTATTATTTTATACAAAAATTCCTTCCTCGTAAAAAAAAAGATTCGAAATCAGATGCTATTGCCTAGTACCGATATCACGTTGTCTTTTTTCAAATTGACAATTGGGCTTTTCATAACACGGTATTGACAGCCTTCCTGTCCTGCCACGTAGTACCATAGATGTAACGATAGAGGACTGACGCCTCCATTGGTTCGCCCAAATAACATTTTTAAAAAAAAAATTAAAAAAAAAAAAATTTGGTGGTGGTGGTAGTAGGCGGGCCAATATTTCGTATCACTATATTAGGATTATTGACATGGTTCAACCGCCGCAACATTGTACTTATCTAGGAAAGGCCCGCCTAGCACCACTACCACCAATTTTTTTTTTTTTTTAATTATTTTAAAAAAATGTTATTTGGGTGAACCAATGGAGGCGTCAGTCCTCTTATCAAAAACTTTCAGAATGACTAAATTAAATCGGTGAGTTATGCGATAAATAGCCTAGCACTTTGTCAACAGAATGACTTCCATGACTGACATCTTTTGTGGGCCACAGGACGATTCTCGAGGATACGTAGATGTTACGGACGGACTTCGTCCACCGTCCAACGGTCCAGTTACCAACGGATTCCGCCGACCTGGAATCCGAATCATGGGAAAGACCGTTGGAACAGATCTCACACCTTTCCGCGGAATCAGCAGATTCCACCGAGCCGCAGAACTCTCGGAGAGCGCTCTGCGGCGAGTGAACAAGACCCTTTTCCTGAATTAGAGAATCATTGCGCGAACCGTCGTGGGCCGCACGAAGGGTCCGCGAAGGCAGTCATCGCCGAACGATCATCCAAGACAGTCCTCTCGCTGATCTTGCTAATTGTTAACCGACCAAGTTTTCATATCGCACGAATATCACAAGTCCTCATATTAGAGTCGCTTTATCAACATATTGTAAGGTCGTGGGGTAGGGCAAGCTCATGAATAAACCCAATTGATACTATTTTCTCCCAATTACTCGTCTCGAACTACAACCGAACCCGTCACTTCCTTAAAACAACTCAGAGAGTTGTACGCGCAGCTCCCCCGAACTCTGAATAATCGACGTTCTAACCGCTCGGAACGACCGTTACTACGCGAAAACAACATCCAACGATCGCGTTCGTAACAATTTGGTGCTAAGTGTGGGGTGTGTGCGAAAGGTGAAATTTTTATATTTTGGTGACAAAGTGAGTGGGTTAATTGATTAACCCACAAGTGTCACAACGGGAAGTGACCATAAGAATTTAACGAACCCAGAGACGGGGAACGACCAGGATACCAAAGAAACCGAAAAGAGGACGAAAGAGAATGATAATCGCCCTCTGCCTCTTCCAAGTTTGGAACCTTTTTGGGTAAGTCCCGCTTTACATTATTGCAAACTTAACTTGATTGTGTGATCAGTGCGCCTAAATTAGACGTCGGCGCATCCGAATATCGAATGCCCGAAACCCCATCGACGGGAGAAAATCATTCACCCTTCGATCCGTGGGCGCGTCGCGAAAGCAAACCGCATTTAAACAGCGATTCCGAAGAGGGCACGCTGACGTCGGTCGCAGAAATGGAACAAGTAAATAACATAACGAATCCGCCGCAAGCACAGGGTGATACATCGGCGATGGCTCACCGGGGAAACGCGCGCGGACACCTTCGCGACGCGTTAGATATGATACCGAACTTCAATGGGTCCCCGGACCACCTAATCCCATTTATTCAGTGGTGTAAAAACGCGGTCGCGTCGGTCCCTCCAGAGATGGAAAAATTAGTAGTCCAATCCCTAAGCAGGAAGTTTAAGGGAACCGCGGCAGATTTCGCCATCGCAGTTATGAGTATGGAGAAGCTAGACGAAGTAGTAGCTAGGCTAAATGCGGTGTTCGACGGGAAACGAGGGGAATCGTACTGGATGGAAGAGTTATACCGAGCCCATCCAACCCCTAACGAAACATCCGCGACTTACGGAGCCCGAATAGCGACGATTTACGAGAATCTCCGTATCGAGGTGCGAACACGAACAGACACCTCCGAAGGTGCGCGAACAGCGAAGATACAACAAGCCGAGGAAATAGCCCTTAGAGCGTTTCGTAGAGGCTTAAAAACAGACGTCGATACACGACTAGTAGCAGGGAACCCCGCGACTTTATCGGAGGCCAGATTTCTTGTCGACAAGATCGAACGCGACCTCCAGTGGATACGCGACGCCCCGATAGGAAAAAGCGACAACGCTAGCGGCGCGCAAACACCGCTCTGGCGCGATACGAGTAAGCGGTGTAATTTCTGTAGGAATAAGGGTCATACCCAAGCCGAATGCAATACATTGGTCAGGGAAATTAGACAAAGTACCGCCCAAGGCCGCGGTAACTACAGAGGATCACGCCCTCGCGACAACCAGGTCCGACACAACGGACCCCGGGAAAACCACTGGAATCATGGGTCGGAATCGTGGAACGAGCGCTCAAACGATCCACGCAACCAACGACAGATACGAAACGGGTCTTGGCAAGACCGCGCAAACAATTCGCGAACGGACCATCAGGGTGGCTGGCACGGGCGATACCAACCACGGGGATACAACTCGGGAGCTCCGGGACGAAACGCATACGAACCGAACGCGCAGGGACAAGCCGGAAATCATAATAAAAGTTTTCAGCGCGATTTAAACGAGGAGAGGGCTCGGCCCGACACGTCAGGACCGAGCCCGGGCGTACAACCAAGCGCGAACATGCGACCGTGCGGCCTCAACGAGTAAACGGAATCCTAGAGATTCAAGGAAATCGGCTCGTCGCCGCCCCCGCGATCGAACTATACAGCGACGACCTCCGGAATGGACGAGCAGATTTCTTGGTAGATACTGGTGCCGAGATCTGCCTGATCAAGAGAGGAAGCGTAGCGAACGATGTACCAGTATACGCAAACGATACATGGGAATTAGTAGGAATTACGGACGGAAAATCAACGACTCACGGATGAGTCGACATTATGCTGGACGGTCGACGGTGCGAATTCCACGTCGTCGACGACAATTTTCCGATTTCACAGAGCGCCATACTAGGTTCGACATTCCATTCCAAATTTAAAGCTACAATCTCCTATAGCCAACGAACATATAGCGTAGGAAAAGACACATACCCGTTTCGAAAAGGGGAAGGGCTCACCATTCCAGCGCGAAGCAAGCACAGGGTATACGTGAGGGTCGCCAACCCAGAAATAGGAGTAGGAATGTTACCCTCGATCAACGCCGGGCCCGACATCTACATGGGGAATTGCATCGTGAACGTAGATAACGGAGTCGCGCACCTATACGCAATAAACACATCAGAGGAGGCGATCACGATAGAAGTACCGGTGTTCGAACTAACCGAATGCGAACAAATTCGAGCGGCGACCGAGGAACACGTGACCGTCGGCCTCGGTGAAGTAAACAGCGAAGGAAAAATAGCGACGGTAAACGCAACGAAGAGGAGAGACCGGACCGACGAAGTCTTCGAAATTCTTCCGCGAGAGGGGTTGAACGCAGAAGAAAACAACCACGTGAGAAAATTAATCCACGAATATGGTCACCTGTTCTCCCTACCCGGTGACCCGCTGCCAGCGACGACCGTGCTGTCCCATCACATCCCCACCACCGACGATCTCCCAGTAAGAACGAGACAATTCCGACAGCCACCGCTACTTCGAGAGGAAATTAACCGACACGTAGCAGAAGGATTAAAGGCAGGGATAATTAAACCTTCCGCCTCCCCGTACAACTCACCCGCATCGGTAGTGCCAAAAAAGGTGGGAGCGAACGGACAGAAGCGATGGAGATTGGTCGTCGATTTTCGCGGACTAAATGAAAAAACAACGCACGACTCGTACCCCCTACCGATAATAACCGACGCTCTGGACCAGCTGGGACAAGCGAAGTACTTCTCAACCTTCGACCTAAAATCGGGGTTCCACCAGATACCGATGGCCAAGGAGGATATGCACAAAACAGCATTTTCAACACCAAACGGCCACTACGAATATGCCCGTATGCCGATGGGAGTTCGGAACGGTCCCGCCACCTTCCAGAGGCTGATGGACCTGGTGCTAGCCGGACTCCAGGGAATCGAGCTCGCGGTATACCTTGACGACATCATCATTTACGCCAAGGATCTGGACGAACACGAAGTAAAGTTTCGCCGCCTGATGAAACGGATCGACGACGCGAACCTTACGTTCGCGCCGGAAAAATGTTTCCTCCTGAGAAAGGAAGCCGAATACCTCGGCCACGTCGTAGGGGAAGGGATCGTCAAACCCGATCCAAAAAAAGTCGAGGCTGTCCGAAATTACCCACCACCGAACTCTGCAAAGAAAATCAAGCAATTCATAGGGTTAGTAGGTTATTATCGTAGATTCATCGAAGGATTCGCGAAGATAGCAGCTCCTTTACTGCGATTACTTAAGCGCAACGAAAAATTTGTATGGGGCGAAGCCCAGAAGAAAGCGTTTGAAACATTAAGAGATAAATTGTGCGAAGGGCCCATACTCCGAGGACCCGACTTTTCGAAACCATTTATCGTCACTACGGACGCGTCAGACTACGCGATCGGGGCAATCCTCAGCCAGGGAAAGTTAGGAGAAGACCTACCGATTGCATACGCCTCGCGCACGTTAAAAGGGGCAGAAACTAGGTATAGTGTAGGAGAAAAGGAAATCTTAGCAGCGGTATACGCAACCGAACAATTTCGACCGTATTTATACGGAAACCGCTTTACTATCGTAACTGACCACCAGCCACTGAAATGGTCCAAGAATATGAAGAACCTCGCGCTACGTCTCCACCGTTTTCGGATCAAACTAGAAGATTTTGACTACGACGTCGAGTACCGATCGGGCGCACGTCAGGGGAACGCCGACGCGCTATCACGAAATCCGGTACTACGCGAGGGGGAGCGCGACCCCGACAGACCGCGGTTAGATTTCTATGAGGCGGACGAATTCCACGAAAAAACGGAGGAAGGGGATACACTTCACGTCCTCATGGTGAAGAAAAAGGAAACGGACCAAAACCGGCCGTTAAAGAAATCAAAAGGGTGGCATCAGCACGCCACCCGTAACCGATCCACAGACGGATCGGGCAGTGGAAATCCAGGGCCAAGGAAGGAGAGAGAAGTCGATGCTAAAGAAATAGAAGGAAACGGTAAGAACACGAATGATCAAGTGGGATCGGATCAAGCCGTCGAAATGACAGAATTACCACCGCGGTTCACGCGGGCACAACGGAAACGGATACGACCGACCGATGAAACGGAAAGTGGAAATCCGGCAGCGAGGAAAGAAAAGCGGTTAAACGGGAGCGAAACAAAAGAAAGCGTCGCGGCGACCGACGCCCGACACGGTTCGGACCAGGACACCGAAATGGACGAAGAAATGCCACGCCTCGCCCGAAAACGAAGAGCGCGAGCGTGGAGAACCGAGGAATTAAGTAGTGGAAGAGCAGCGCCCAGGCAAAAAAGGCGCATTCAAAGGGAAGAAATCGAACAGGTCGCCGGAACGAGCAGCGATCGAGATAAAGGGAACTCAAGCGAAACTGGTGAAGGGTGCACCTCACCATACGGAGAGATTACAGACGGATACGTCCCCGGGACGGAAAGCGAAGAAGGTAGCAGCCGCAAAGAAGCGCCAAGGAGCAAGAAAGGAAGGAAGACGAGGAAAAGCAGTAGCAACGACGCACCAAACGCGGGAGGAGAGATACCCCGTATATTCGATCCGGAAAGTGCGAGAACCGCCCAAACAGACGAGGCGACGGCACCACACGGATCCGAAACGGCAACCGCCACGGAGGATGGCGACACAGAAACGGGAAGGGAAATGCCCCGTATCGTTGACCCGATCAACACGGAAAAGAAAATCCCCCGCACAGACAAAGCGAGCGATCGGGCCCACCGATCACAACCACGACGAGGCAGGGGAAGACCGAAAATCGAACGCACGGGTCGCAGAGGAAGACCCAGGAAGGTATATCATCCGAGTCATCACCCCGACGAAACCGAACGGCCGTCACAAATATCGTCAAGATACACAAGGACGAGCGTAACCAAATCGGACGGCACAAAAAAACTCCGTGGTTACACAACAGAACCTGCCACGAAAGGTATAACGAGAAAGCCAATTAGAAAAAGACCGGAGATCATCGACCCTGGAGGATCAACAGAGGAAGGCGACGTCCAGACGACCACGCGTGATTGGGCCGGACCACGCGCGCAGTGGAGGGAAAATGCGACACAAACATTCGAGATAAGCCGGACGAATCAGCCGGTGACCTCGACCGACGTCGCTTATCGCGCTGACGAGGCGCAAGACAGAAGAGCCGTGACGCTAGACAGACCCAATGCTAAGGCACAGCGATCCGTAGCTCCCAACCGGCTGACAAAACGCACGCAAAACGAAGAAGTTGGGCACAGACAGGACGTAGCCCGCGCAAACGAGCATACCCCAGTGGTCCGCAGTGGCGACATGAGATGCGCCGAACCTAACCTACGACTCACACCGTTCAGAAACGTGACGAGCGACGGTAATTGCCTGTTCGACTCACTGATCAAACTTTGCGGGTGGCAAATGTCACCGCAAGGCCTCAGAAACGCTCTGCGACAACACGATACGTTAGAACGCTGCGCGAATCCGAAGGTAGCGCGAACAATTTTAGAGAGTAAGGACGATTTCGGGGATGAAAATATACTTGAAATCTTTGCGGACTACGCGAGAGTAAATATATGCGTCCATGTAAAATACGGGTCAGACCGGGTGGAGTACAACAAATTTGTAAGTAACGAGACGGCGCCCTTCCTTCATGTACAACTGGAGAACTGGAACCACTACGTTCCGCTCCTGGTAAAAGAACCGAGGAGCACGGGCGAACGAAGTAACGCGACACCTCCTCGGGTCGCGGAGACCAACGAGCATAACAACAACGAAGACCGAGGAGCAACGGATAGCAGCGTCAGCGGTTTGGAAGACCGAGGAGAAGTACGCGAGAAAGCGAGGAAAATTCCGAAAACCGCCGGGAACGGCGGAGAACCGAGGTGGCGTTGCACGGAAAACGTACCGCCGACCGAGCGTAGGGGCGATATCGTGTATTTCCTCAGAGAAGATCTCAAGAGCATCCCTCGACACGTACTAACTCTGATCGAAAAAAGATACATAGACACCAAATTTTTAAACGATCAACAACCAAGAGTTGGGCAAGTAATATATCAAAAAGCCCGGGGAACTCAGACGTACGGAGTCGTCATCAAAAAACGAAACAAGGAAGAAATCGAGGAGAAAAACATAGTAACCGCGATACAAAACCTTTACGCGCTAGCTTCCGCGAAACGAAGTAACGAGTTAAACGTTGCGATGGAGTATGAGATCATTCCGGGATACGCATGGGAAAAAGTCAAAAGGGAATTCCGCCTCGCGTTCCTAGACAGCCCCATTCGAATCACATACTGTACCAAGTATTTAATAGTGCCACCGCCGGACACGCGAAACGACCTGATTCGCGAGTATCACGCGTCGAGTCACGGGGGGCACAAAGGAGTGACGAAAACCTGCGACAAGATACGGGAAAGATATTATTGGTGGAACATGCGTCGAGACATAGGGGACGCAATCAAGAGGTGCGAGGCATGTCAAAGGACGAAACTGGTGAGGAAGAAAACGCGAATGCCCATGGTCATCACCGACACGCCCGCCGCGGCCTTCCATAAAGTAGGAGTAGATCTATGGGGGCCAAGGCCGATGTCAAGGTCAGGGAATCGGTACGCCCTAACGATTCAATGCCTGTTAACGAAATATCTGGTAGCGATCCCACTTCCGTCTGGATCAGCCCTCGACGTTGCAAAGGGATTCGCAGCTAAATTCATCACAATCTTCGGAGCGCCCCGCGTAGTACTCACCGACCAGGGTCGGGCCTTCGTGGGGGAGACGATGAAACAACTGTCAAAATTTTTTAAAATCAAGCAGGTACAGACGACCGCGTATCACCCGCAGTCGAACGGCAGCGTAGAGAGAAGTCACCAAGGACTCGCAGAATATCTGAAACAGAACGAAGCAACCGACCGCGATTGGGACACGTGGCTCCCGTTCGCAACAATGGCACACAACACGAGCGTACATGAGGGAACGAGGTACACACCACACGAGCTCGTTTTCGGAATGCGAGCGCGACTTCCCTCTGCCTATCCGGAGCCCGACGAAATCTTAACCTACGATTCGTACTTCCAAGAACTTGCGGAGCGCATACGAACAAAAGCGACACGCGCACGAGCGAACCTTCTAACAGCAAAAGAGCGTTCCAAGAAATATTACGATAGGAAAGCAAATTCTCAGGAATTCAAAGTAGGAGAGAGGGTTTACCTGATAAACGAACCAAGGTACGGAAAACTCGACAACGAATACACAGGGCCGTACGAAATCATCGAATTAATCGAACCATACAACCTTCGGCTAAGAATCTCTGAAACACGGACCAAGGTAGTCCACCGAAACAAAATCAAGCGCGCACACGTTTCAACCGAATAGGGAGCCGCCAGAAACAGGGACATAAGAGTAAAGGATAAGGGCAAATTAAGAGAAACATATAAAAAGTCAGAAAAGGCGAGCCACACCTCATTTATTTAATCCGACCGGCGAACATAGAGGAAGGGAAGGAACCCGACCTCAACGGAGGGAGGCGGGTGATCCTCATCACTCCGCGGTAGCCACGCCGTACACGCAGCCTGAAGTACGAGCGAACGGACAAGCTGGCACGACTCGCACTGGGACATGTACCGCTGCGACACAAGGTCCCCACCGCAGCAGTCGCAAAAACCAGGGACAGTAAAACCCGGTTTGTGGAAGTTCACCAGCCGCACCCCCTCGAACAGGATGGACGCACCACAGCCCGGGGAACGTCGCCGAGACTGGGCCCACGCCGCCTGCCTGGGAGAACAATACAAACAACGGTCCAATCAAAAAAAAAAAAAAAAAAAAAATAATATAAATATATATAGGAGCACTGCAAGGTAAACACTTACCAGCAAGACAAACAAAACCGCACTCGGGAGGCACCCACACCATGATAAAAGCCCCCCCGCATACACCGAACAGACCGATCCACCCTATCGGCCATCCAATAACGATCGCGGAATTGGTCGCCGTTAGCGAGGTAGCGATCTACGCGCGGCAAACAATGATCGTCACCGTCCTGACGGTTCCGATAGTCGACCTGCTGGACTACGCCCTATTCAGAAATATTCCGGTACCGGTAGGCCAAGAAGTAGGAACGGAGGGAGCGAGATTTGCCTACATTCAGCCGGAATCGACCTACACGGCGATAAGTTCCGACCTGAGAACATACGTCAGCTTAGGAATTGAGGAAATCGCGCGTTGTCACCTCTCACGCTTGGGTCGGGTCTGTATGGCAGAGACCCCCGTTTACGACGTTTCCGACGAGTCTGATTGCGCCGTACAAATCAACCTGAACCCGGAATTCCGCGCCTATGACCGTTGCGATGTTCGGATCGAGAAGCGCGAGACAACATTTTGGAAACGGGCGGGAGAATCGAACACGTGGTACTTTTCAGCGCCCGTCCGGCAAACGGTATTCGTAAAATGCGAAGGGGCAAACGCGGCGACCGTATTCATTGAAGGCACCGGAGCCTTATCACTACAGCGCGATTGCGTCGGACGCACGAACACGGTCACACTCCGCGCGCACCGAAAATTCGAAACGCGGACGTCGACCGCGATTACGGAGGGACAGCCCCTCAATATTACCGCTATGTGGGTAAGTAGCGACACCGAAATAAAATTAACTGAAGCCATCGCCGACGTAGAATCATCATTGGCGAACCGCACCGGACAAACAAGCGCGAAATCACGAACGACGGCCAGCGGCGTCCGATTCGCCGAAATCGTGACGCGAGCGAAAGGTATTGCCGAAAAACAGCACGTAGAACGGCGGATCCAAATTATTGAAAAATCCGCAATCTTCGGCATCGCGTCCCTAGGCACCCTGATCACCGCCATATTTGTCGCGAGGAGGTTCTCCCTGGGGGGGGAGCCTCCTCAAACTAATACTGTGTAGAAAGATTACAGGGAAACAGGAGTCGATCGAAAACAAACGGAGCGAGGGAACAACGTTCAACCTCGCCCTGACCGACACCAGACCAACAATGGTTGCAGTGGAAGAGACGCGGGAGACACATGATCATCACCGATCGCGTCACCGCCGCCCGACCACCGAGATTCACGGAGTAGAAGAACTCCGACTGGCCTTGCCAGCCCCTCCAGAACCACCGTGCACCGCGCGAACCAAGGCCAGCGATCCGAACG
Source organism: Arge pagana (assembly GCA_963969455.1). Classification (NCBI taxonomy): domain Eukaryota; kingdom Metazoa; phylum Arthropoda; class Insecta; order Hymenoptera; family Argidae; genus Arge; species Arge pagana. Next base: position 17,154,202 of record OZ018311.1, on the reverse strand, counting down.
GGAGTTGGGAAAGCCTAGACAGCGCATCAACACGGAAGTCATACTACCACAAAAAGGGGTAACGCAAACCCTCGGAGGGACGTCAAGTACAACGACATCCTTACGAATATCTGCTCACCATATACAGATATAACCCCTTTAGGCTATCGGGATCCGGCCAGTGGGTCCCCGACGAGTAGGGAACACCCCGCCCCTCTAGAATAAGGATTTAGATACCTATGTACCCACGACCATTTTCAATTTTTTTTTTTTTTTTAAACTTTCGCCTTGTTTTTGAATTGTTGATTCTTGATTTTTTTACACTTTTGTTCATTCCTCCATTTCAATTCCAACTCGCCCTCCGCGAGAGAATTGGCGACGGTGGATCGTCGCTTTTTTCACCGCCCCGGGAGTGTTACGGACGGACTTCGTTCACCGTCCAACGGTCCAGTTACCAACGGATTCCGCCGACCTGGAATCCGAATCATGGGAAAGACCGTTGGAACAGATCTCACACCTTTCCGCGGAATCAGCAGATTCCACCGAGCCGCAGAACTCTCGGAGAGCGCTCTGCGGCGAGTGAACAAGACCCTTTTCCTGAATTAGAGAATCATTGCGCGAACCGTCGTGGGCCGCACGAAGGGTCCGCGAAGGCAGTCATCGCCGAACGATCATCCAAGACAGTCCTCTCGCTGATCTTGCTAATTGTTAACCGACCAAGTTTTCATATCGCACGAATATCACAAGTCCTCATATTAGAGTCGCTTTATCAACATATTGTAAGGTCGTGGGGTAGGGCAAGCTCATGAATAAACCCAATTGATACTATTTTCTCCCAATTACTCGTCTCGAACTACAACCGAACCCGTCACTTCCTTAAAACAACTCAGAGAGTTGTACGCGCAGCTCCCCCGAACTCTGAATAATCGACGTTCTAACCGCTCGGAACGACCGTTACTACGCGAAAACAACATCCAACGATCGCGTTCGTAACAGTAGATATTATCGAAGAATATAAATTCCTGTTATGTATGTATGTATGTATGTATGTATGTATGTATGTATGTATGTATGTATGTATGTTTAATGGTTCCCCTTGGGGTTACAGGGCTTGACATCACCTTACCTCATTATCTTGCCAGTCTCATTTCTGAAATCTTAAGTCTGCTTATATCTATTTAACCTAATACTTGATAATTAATATCGAGGGCTCCTCCTAACCAATTAGCTTATTCCACTATACCGTAGTCTCTTCTTTCCTAATGCACCATTCCTCCCTTTCTTACTTTTTATCCTAAATCCTGTCCTTTTCTTCCATTTACTTTCCACGCCTTCCATTTCCCCCTTTTCCTTCTCATTCCTCTTTCCCTCCTACCTTTTCCGTTCTATTTCCTTCATCCATCCCTCTCCTTCTCCCTCTTCCCTAAGAATTTGCAATATCTTTCCTTGCCAGCTTTCTTCCCTCCCTTCTCCTCCTACACAACCCTCCCATACATGTTCCCATGTCTCCTCCTTCCAGTTGCACAGCCTACATTTCCTTTTTTCTTCGTCTTCCCAGTACTTTCCTTCTTTCACCACCCCGCCCGTTCTGAATCTCGCTACTCTTCCCCATCTACTTTCTCCCTATCCCTTTTCCAAGTATTTCGTTATACCATCATTCTTTATACTTTTATACCATTTGTTATACTTTGAGCTCCTTATTTTCTCCCATCTTTCCTCCCTTTGCTTTTCCTCATCCTATTTTTCTATCTCTGTGAAGTCTGCCTCCGACCTTTCTCTCTCTACTCCCTGCTCCTCATTCTTTTTTCCCCATTTTATTTTGAAATTTCTCCTATCCTTTTCCCATCCTGATAGTTCCGTTCCTCTTCTTCCTCTTCTCTTGACCACTTCTCAACAGTTTCTTGCCAATTCGCTTCCCTTTCCTTCCTGTAGTATCCTTTCGAAATTCCACGCTCTCTTCCCCGCCTTTGTTCTCAGTTTCGTTCTCATTAGCCCTCCCATTACCATATACCCCGGCGTTCTCCAGTCTACCCCAAGTACCCATCTTATGTATCTTTCCTGCAGTGCCTCTACGTTCTTCCATTCTCTTCATACCTGCCACATTACGACGCCTGCTTTTCTCGCCCTATCTCTTACGTGCTTTTCCTGACCTCCATTTTTCGTTACTATGTATCCCAGTAGAAGGTTGTTGAACAGTGACCAAAACTCTTCGCCTACGTCTCCTCACACTTTTACTCTGTTTCTTGTCTTTTTGTATATTTCTTTCACCCTCGTCACTAGTCCCTCTCTTACCTCTCTCTTTCTCATCGCCTCCCATAATACCTTCCTGTTGACTGACAATAAGTTGCAAGTTACTAGGGTAGAAAGTACTTATTAAGGTACAAGTGTGACGGACGATAGTAGAAAAATCAATTTCCTATCCATTTGATCTAATTTATTCTTGCAACTCGATGTATCCCATTTTGTAAAATTTTAGTTTTTGATTATATTATTTGAATAATCTGAGTATATGCGACCAGCCATTTAATTGTTAAAGTACCATTACTTTCGTAACGTGTAATTAAACGTGACTGACTTGCGGATTACTTTTGTAACATCACATAACACTTTTTAAAAAAAAAATCGTAATGAGTAATTCAAAAAAGTTCAATTACACATTACTTTGGTAATGGCTAATTCAAAAAAAGTTTAATTAGACATTACCAAAGCAATGCATAATTTAAAAAAATTCAATTACACATTGCAAATGTAATGAATTATTAAAAAAATTAATTACAATTCTCGCAACACTGTGTTGAGGTATGCAGAGCGTTCGAGCTCCCATAATAATATGTCATATGCACCAAATAAAAACTTGAGTACATTCTTAAGCATTCTTTTATCAAGTCCTCTGTTAAATCTTGCAATGCTGTCGAATCGATTTGATTTTCTACATAAGCATAAATAAATAATATTCGTGAATGTTGCACCGAATTTGATACTTTTGAACTGTTCGTGCGAATTTATTGCCGACAATGTTAGAGTAGTAGGTGTAAACACCAAACTTTGTCGACATTATGGGGGGGAGGGGGGGGGGGGGCTGACTACAGTAGTAAATACCGTTTCTCTAAAATAGGTGTATAATTATTAATATAATAGAAACTGTGAAGAATTACACACGAGTGTTGACGCGTTTCTACGTCCTTTGATTTCAAGAATATGATCCACTGAACTACTGTGCAAAAAAAAAATGCGCAAACAATCCTTTCGCGTGCTTCCATCGCATCAGCTTGATCTTCAGAACTATTGTGTAAACTACGAATTGATTAATTACCAACAGCAAGAAGTCCCTGTTGACAAACTGGCTGGAACGTAAAAGTTATTGAAATAGCTTCGAATTTTAAAAGCGGTGTCTCCTGCGATACATGCGCAAAAATAAGACAAACTTACCTTGGAAATAGCTGATTAAACTTTCCATCCTCCAGGTTTTCAGGAGCTCCTGGACTCTATCGACAGCCATGCTTTCGAATCACAAATACTTTAGTAAAACACTTTAGAATAAGAATAATTTAGACGCAGAATAAAACCATTAATATCGCCCACATCCGCAGAACGAGGCTCTGGCTCTCCGGCTCTCTACTCTACGACGCTATGTGCGTTCAAGCAGAAACGTGTTCGCTACCGCACGGTGCCAAAGCCTTGAAATTAAAACAGTGGTTAGCTCACATGTGAGTGGATGCGCCAGACGGGAAGAAGGAACACAGCGGCCCAGAGAAGGAACACAAATTTATGTAGAAGCGCGAGGATCAAAATGCGAGCAAAGCTTTAGAAATCGACTGTAGATGTGGAATCATGTTAAATCGCCACTTAAATTTAACATATTGAAATGATCCCGACGAATACGATCACCAATTATAAGTTGGTCACCAATAATGATTCTTGAATATAATTACCATACAATATCACCGATCATGACTGTGGCAATATTTTCTAGAACGCGAGATTTCATGATGAAAATAATATAGTGACAAAAACCGTAACATAAACACATGAATTTTTGTTGTTTTCAAGTTATGTAGCTGTAATAAATTCAAAATACCGAGAAAAAAATTATTTACTAAGGTCACGGACATACCGTTTGTCATTTTCTTGTTAATCTCAGTATTAAGCTGTTCATCAACAAAATAATATGTTGTCACTTGCACCAACAAATCCATCTTCTTTCATTAATTTAGATTAACTAACATTTTTTCACGACGAATAACGTTATTTTTCACTCGTTTACAAGCATGTGTAGTGTTTTGTTCAAGTCGTCAAAGAATCAATGTAACTGATTCAATCATGATTGAATGACTACAGTTACGTCAAACCAACTGCGGTATCATCAGAAAATCATCTAATTCAATCGTTACCCGGTGCTGGTTGGAAATACGTATGGTATACCTATTTGATTTGAAGTGTCTAATTAATTTTGTAAACAAACATTCCACTTACAACGACAGTGCACACATTTCAAATAGAATAATGTTGAGTTGACTCAATCACGTTAACTCATCCCAACTTTCAGCACGATTAGTTACGTGGAACGAGTTCCAGTTGTTTGAATAAAGAAACGTATTGAAACAATACACGATTTTTGTTAGGCGAATTCAGGTACTACTCTTATTCGAAGCACGTAATTGTTCATACCAACAATCATGTGATTTACAGGAACAATACATATACTTCAAGTGAAATAATATTCAGTTGAATCAATTACGGAAATACCTTTTAATATTCAGTTAAATCAACATTACATTACTTGCGACAAAAAGGTATTTTGCTGAGTTTAGAATTTCGTCTAACGAAACCCCTTTGTCAAACTAACTAATTTGAAATTGTTCAATTGAAGCCGCGGTATTTGAGACAAATTAGGTATACTTGACTTGTAAATAAATCGATGCCAACAAAATTTGTTTTCTTAGTTCGAAAGTTTCTTTTACTCCGTGTAGGAACCTAAAAAAGGTCATTTTTGTGATTTTTTCTTAAGAAAAACTATTAGGAATTGCGGATTGGGAGTTCAACTATCTGAAAGTATACACATTCAGAAATATGTTCAATTTTTGTTATGTAAAAATATCAAAAATATCCAAGAATATTGTACGATTGCACCGTAAAAAAATCGTCGTTTGTTGTACCAACAAATCATCCGAATCTAAAAACCAAGAAGATTATTAAATTAGATACTATAATTTAATAGATGTCATAGCCAATTTGACAATATTGATTTTTGACACATCGGCGGACGTTTGAACATAAATAGTGATTTTTGGACCAAAAATTGTATTAGTTATTATTTTGTCCATGAAACAAAAACTAAGTAACCAAAAAAAAATCCTATGACATCTACTCGATAATGGTGTATAGAATAATCACACAAAACTTCAAGCCAATTGGTTCTTTGGTTTTAGAGAAATTTTGGGTACCGATTTTTTTACTGCGCTCCAAAACTCATACAACGTCCTTGGATATTTTTCATATTTTTATATAAGAAAAATTGAACATATTCCTGAATGTTTATACTTTCAGATAGTTAAATTCCCAATCCGAAATTCCTAATTGTTTTCCTCGAAACAATTCACAAAAATGACCTTTTTTTGATTCCTAGGTGTCTATCTCGCCTTAAGCACCTCCTTACTAGGGGTCCGGAGATATTCTCGGAAGCATTTTCGAACATTCAGGGTGGATTGGGCTTTTCTGATAAAAACATGAACCCCGAAAACTTCCGTTTCTAACGATGTTCGAAGATATTTCGCATAGCTTCTATTTTTACCCATCTTTTTTATGGTCGATTAACCAAGTAGAGAGCGGTCCGCGCACTCCTCATGGGTCTAGCGCGCGGAGCGCGGCAGTTGACCCGACCCTTCTCCGAAAATATATACCTACTGTTGAACATTTCTAAGGGTAACGGTCATTTGGCTTTCCCCTGACTTGATCAGTACAACGTTTCGTCTTAACGAAGCAACATCGAGCAATTTGAAATAAAATATCAGAAAATATGGATAGAAAGCAAGGCGGCGACTCTTCTAGACGACCATCTTCTATAGGGCGTAAAAGATCGTTCAAGGGCAATCGATTCACTATCGAAAATACGGTTGAGTTTATGAGCACGTATGCGAAAAAGTTGAAAGACAATGAGGAATTGGACGCAAAAGTTAATCCTACTTTCAATTATTGCATCATCGAATTCGGCATGATATTTTTAACGTTACAACAGTTGTTGAAGTGTAAAGATTGTAACGGTGCAGTCACTTTTAGCAAAAACGGACAACGTGGTCTAGGATTTAAACTCTCTGTGAAGTGTGGGTGTGAAGAAACTTTTATTTTGTCATCGCCGTTAATCGATAAGGCGTTTGAAATCAACCGTCGACTTGTTCTCGCCCTGAGAATGCTTGGAGTAGGATTTGAAGGCATGGGAAATTTCTGCGGTCTCATGGACCTTGGAGAAGGAGTTTGTAATAGTACATATTACAGCATCGTGGACAATTTAAAAATTGCAGCTCAAGCCGTCACGAAAATCCTTTTCAAAAAGCATTGAAAGAAGTCGAGTTGAATGTAAAAGCAGGGCATCCCGCGGATGAATTTTCTGTGTCTGGTGATGGATCGTGGGCGAAACGTGGATTCTCATCGCTTCTCGTCATTGTCTCGTTAATAGGGAAATACAGTAACAAAATTGTAGACGTTGTCATCAAATGCAGTATATGTCAAGGCTGCTCAAATTGGAAAGGCCAAGAAGATACGATTGAATATGAAGCGTGGTATCGAGAGCATGAAGATCACTGTGATGCAAATCATACCGGAAGTGCTGGCAAAATGGAGGTAGACGGCATCGTGGAAATGTTTGAGAGATCGGAAGAGTTATACAACGTGAAATACGCGAACTATATCGGAGACGGCGACAAAGTAAAAAAAGTAATACGCAGAACAATAACGAAAGTTTCAACGCTTGTGTGTGGCACCTTGCGCCGAAACATCTGTTTGCCGGCAAAAAAATCATCGATATTGCCACCTATATTTCCGCTTGCATATTCAACGAAGGATTCGCATCGTTATTAAAAATAATGGAGACCATGGGCATCACAATCGGGTCACAAACGGAGCAACTCGCACGAAACCGAGACGAGCGGCGAGTATCGAGCGCCAACCGTAGGAGCACCGACAACTCCGAAGAGGCTCGTACAGCTCGAAAAAATGAAAGAAGTGAACAAATCGAGGAATACGAACGTTCTGAAGGGATCCTATACGGTGCCGGAATCGCGGATTAATTGTAAGTATTCAAAATTTGCTCAATTTTTTTAAATATCTGTACCTCAAACTTTAAACTCATTTATCTCGAAACAACTTTTTTCGGTACGACGCGGGTGAAAACAAAAAAACTATTCAAGCGAATCACTTGAAATTTGGATATGTTGTTCACAACATGTATGGCTATCGTCGTAACTAGAATCATAATTTTATTTAAATAATTTCCTATTGTTGACACTAAAAAACTAGTGAAAAAAGACCCGATTTTACGAACTTTTTTTTTCAAAAGCGCGCCATTTTGTCAATTTTTAATTTTTTCGATTTGTTCTAGTTCCGACCATAACTGCACTCTTTCTGATTAGGAATCATCTTGAATTTTGTGTTTCAGATATATAGAAGTGTCGAAATCACCTACGCCGTCCGGGTCCGATTTTTCGAGAGGGTCATCTTCAGCGGCATTTTTATAATAATAAATATTGCTTTTAAAATGAAAAAAAAAATTTTGTATGCTCAATAAACGTAGTAATAAGCCCGTAAAGTTGAAACATCGGTTTTTAAATTTATAATGGCAAAAAAAATCGTGAAAATAGGTGAAATTTTCGTGCTCTAGACCACTGGGTCCCCTTAAGCTTCGAAGACCAACGCACCTCTTTGCCTTGTAGCACATTCGGACATTAGGAATGCATTGGCCTGTGGTAATGAAAAAACGAAGAGAAAACAAAAATGAAGTTAGCGCAGGTTATTTGACGATTAATTAGTACAATAAATTTCTCACGAAAAAAAGGGGTTTCCGGGAAAAAAATGACCCAGTCTTTTCGATTTCGTGAATCGTTAGCGGAGCAATCGAATAGCTGAAAGCCAAGTTTTCGACTGTGACTGCACCCTAGCGGGGTTTTGGAAAAAATCCAAAAGTTTTTTAATTGCTGTGGTGCGACAAAAAATGCACGCATCAGAGGGCGCCAAAGTTGCCAAAAATCATCTTTTTTCCTTTTTCACCTGGAAAGAACGATACTTTTACCGTCGGCTGATTCACAAAATTCTAGAACAGGAAAAAAAACTTTAAATACTGTTTCCGTCTTTTTTTTTGTACGACGCATCGTTTTCGAGATACGCCGCCTCAAACTTCCAATATAAATATGTTTTCTTGGCATACCCATGAAAATCACGTTTCCGATTGATCGCCTAGAATAAGTTTTCGAATAAAAATTGTATGTGACAGTATTATCTACAAAGTATCCCATGAAGTCGCTACGCTGCCACTATTATTGCACGAAATAGAGGAACTCAACGTTACCGAAAATCAGTTTCTGCTCTTTTTCAGCGTGAGGAAAAAATATTTTCACCATCGGAATGATTTGAAGAAACCTAAAGCAGGAGAAAACCTACACGATAATATTAATGAAATTAAATTAGTCACGCGCTTGCTTGTAATGAAGATTTTTTGCAATAGCGTAGTGAAATCATCACGAAGAATTGTCAGAATGAATGTTCTCGATAATTAAAAATATATAGGGGATAAGTCCACACCAAGGTTGGACTTGAAAATGTACTTTTAGACTGTAGATTCAACGCATCCGGAGAAGACGGTTGCGACAAACAATTCACTTTGTGCTTTTCTCATGCAGTCAACAGTGGGCAGTTTCAAAGTGAAAACGCTGATTTCTTGCCCTTCGAAAATCAATGTTTGTTACATATGCAGGAAAAGTGTGAGTGATAAAGACTATTCGGTGGGGACGAGGGCCCAACGGTGTATATTTGTTTATAATGTGATATAATATTATACCTTTACATTAGTAAAAAATCATCTGTTCGATCACTCGAGACTCCTGACTTAAAAATTCGGGTTACTCTTTGTTTTCAAGAACAACAAGAAGATCGGAACCACTGTTCGTTGTTTTTTGTTAAATTTGTATCTACTTGTTCCGTGTAAGTCGTCATATTCTCACCATACTCCATCTCTTCTCAATGCAAATGTCGTGTAATGCCCTTTTGATGCTTCTTTTTTTCTTTTCCGATAGCATCTGTAGTCTACCAAACCCATTATTTGCAGCTTACTTTGGTTATTTCCAGTCATCGTTATTTACCTGGGTAAATACTTTCATAGGACCTCGATTCCACTCGATACCTAATCTAATTTTATAAGAACGATGTCACCTGAAAGCAATTTTTGTCTTCAAATAAATGTATTGTATCACATTATTATCCCTCAAACACCACAGTGGATTTCGGTAACCCAGTGACCTGTTAAACCATGCGTCAGATCTATAACGAATGCTGGGGCGGCGGTGTTTTTGAATTCATTTTGGTTAGTAGCGTAATAGCAGTTATCCAGATCCACTGCGGCATAGTCGCAGAGTAAGATTGCCCAATGTGAAACCGTACATTATGAATGTAGCAAACTGGCCATGTTCCGATATGCACTGCGAGCACTGGTTTTCTATAATTCACGTGACGCAAACGACAGAAAACGGTTTCTGGCAGTGTATATCGCAACACACCCAATATCCAACTTGTCAATGCACTGTCAAATAACGTATGACAATCATATACAAACCTCCAAAACTTTTACAAGGGAATTTTAAGCTTAAACGTTCCATGTTACATGTGAAATTTTTTATGAGCTTCTATAGTTCAAACTTTTTACAAAGAGGTCGAGTATGATTGTCATAAATCACTTGTCGGTGTATTGAAAAGTTATAGTGTCTTTCACTAAGGTTTAATAGCGTGCACTGATTACGATTTCCACAATTCCCAACCAATAGGACGACGAATAAGCTAGTGAAATTGCAGTCAGTGCGTCACCAGTGAACAACGCTATTAGGTATCGATGTAATTTGCCATATTCATAGTGTATAGTTTCATATTGCGTAATCTTGCTTCCCGGTTATGCCGTAGGGAATCTGGACAACTACTATTTCGCTTCCAACACAGAGTGAACTTCACAAACAAACTACTATCCGAGATTCCACCAATGTGCAATGTACAATAAAAAATGAAATAAAAAATATTGAATAAAACGTTTGCTACGTGAAAATCTCTCATCTTGTCGAACATATCTTTCATTTTTGCATAGCTTTTCATGATTGATCTGAGACACTCGTTTTTTTTTAAATCATAAAAACACCTTTTGGGAAGCGCTCCAGTACTTTATCGCTTTTAACTTTTTCATTAGACAGCTGAGATTTTGAATCAGAAAAGGCTGACTTTCCTCACAAAAAAGGGTTCAATAGCTCGATTTGGAAAAGCTATTCAATGATCAACCATATTTTCGAAAATGTGAAAAAATTTCACGTGGGAAACGTATTTTTCTATACTTTTTATGTGACAATAGATACGAGAAATCTACGTATTCAATCGTCGCTTGGGTCAAACTAAGAAAATTGGATAATTATTGACAGAGATACATAAAGAGTTGAATCGCAAGAATCTGAAAGCCCAGATCGAAAAAAAATTTTGTTTGGGAATATAGACAAAAATATGACGAAGTCGGTACCCGGGTGCGCGATTAAGGGTTGAATTGTGAATGAAAAATTGGATGTATCTATAGTGTTTTTGCTATTCAGAAAGAAATACAATACTCCAGACATTAAATCGTAATCCGTCATTCGGAAAACATCGCTTATAGAAAAGAATGATCGTATGTAATTTTTATAAATACTACATGCAATTATAATTTCTGATTCGTAAGTACATAATTACAGCTTTACTAAGATAGTAAAGGGCGCCAACTGCCAGTCGTCCTCCCCGACTACCGTCGTCCACCAATAATTCTAATATATTATCACAATTAACATTACAAAAACTATTGCGAATGATATTTATCATTCGCTACGCCATACTTATTATTTTTATTATTTTAATTATAACGAAAATTGGCGATTTAACGAATATTCATGATTCCATTATCAGTTACAGTATGTACGCATGATGATGAAAATGAACTATTGAGAGTAGTGGAATCGATTTTCAAAAGTCCTGTAAATCATTGAATCAATGCGACCCCCCCCCCATCCCCTCTTGTAGCACTTTTTAATCAAGGCAGAACAACATAATGGATATACGTTATTAATCTGAACGTCAAATATTGGAATAATTCAAGGAATTATTAGCAGTCAAGTATAGATTTGATAGCGAACCATTAAAAGTTGCGGAATGAATTTTCAACAATCAAGTATACATGCGACAGTGGTAATTTAGCTATAGCAAAAATATACCTCAATTTACGCAGAACCAAGAGAGTACTCGTGAATATCAGACAATTCTCTATCTTCTGAATAAAGATAAACGAGATTTTTCTTCTACATTTTCGGGAAAGGTGAAATAAATTTTTTATTCCGTATTTCCGGAAAATCTACAAGGAAAATGTCGTCTTTTTTTGGTTCAGGAGCTGGAGAATTGTCTAATATTTGCGAGTACTCTCTTGGGTTTGCACGCTTCGTCAAAAACATTACACTTTGTTATCGACGTATACACATATACACATACATATACATACATACATACATATACATACATACATACATACATACATACATACATGTACATACATATACATACATACATATATATGCGAAATTTCTTCTAAAATCGTTGAGAACGGACGTTTTCGGAGTGCGGCTTTTATTACCACAGCTCAGTGCACCCTCGGAAACATTAATATACTCCTGTAGGTTCGAATAAACGACGAATGCAATCCATGTCTGTCAGTATTCAACGTAGAACATGGCAATCACGTGAAATAAGGGTATAAGGGTTTTTTCTCCCTTATAAGTTAGAATTTATAATGTTTGGTTGATATCGTTTGAGATCAATAAAAAAGTACAAAATGTTGACGTAGGGCACGACCCGATAGTGTAAAATTTCCGAAAGTTTTGACGAAAGCTGACCCACAAGAAGATTGCGCGGAATTAGCAAGGGTAATAAATTTAGTACTGTGGTAATGAATCGGTAATAAATAAGTAGGAAAAGACTCCTTTCGGTTTATCGTAAGTGGGCTGATTTGGCTGGTGCAGCTTCCAGGACCTAAATCCGTGCAACCCGCTAAATTAAAATGCATCAAATCATCGCAAAGTTATCTTACTTCTAATTCAATTCAAACCATTTATTTCTGTGCCCCGGAGGTAAAGGACACCATGTCCATTTTTAGCTGGTTCTACAAATGACGAAGAAACAAATTTTTAAAGTTCAAAAATATAGAAAATCTGTGCCCCGGAGGTAAAGGACACCATGTCCATTTTTAGCTGGTTTTACAAATGACGAAGAAACAAATTTTTAAAGTTCAAAAATATAGAAAATCGGCTCTCCTGAACAATTACAAAAATGTGACATGGTGTCCTTTACCTCCGGGGTACAGATTTATATTTATTTAGTGGTTATCTCAAACATATTGAAGAACAAAAATTAGCACAAGCCTAGCACGGGTGAGCACAACTCGTGCAATTACCAAATCGTGATGAGGGAAACAATTATCAGACTGTGAATGAATATAGTTCTTTAAATTCATTATTTATAGACGACAGCTTCTTCTTAAGAAAATCAAATACGGCTTGCAGCTTATCGCAGCACAGTTCCAGCACAATGTGGTACAGCCCTTACTTCAGCAGAAAAAGCACAATGCCTGTGCTGATATTAAAAACGGTGTTTTGGGAATCAACGCTTCGTTTTTGAAGATCGGAGTTCACTGTTTACGGCACAAGGCATCGCACACTTAGCACAAGTCACTACACAAATAGATATGGAATTTCTAGAATTCCAAGAAAATGATCCAACTTCGACTGAAGAAACAATTTTCCATTCGTTTTGTGCCGATAATGGCCATGTTTTTTTAGATAATTCAATACAGTTGACGGCACATTCCAGCACAACCGTCATTTTTGCGAGAAAACTAAATGGCCATGCTGGTGCGAAAAATGGTTTTTTGATGATGAACGCTTTGTTTTTTGAGATCGCGACTCGCGATCTGCGACACAACGCAGTACAAGCCTATCATATGTTAGCACAATCCGTATTTTTTTCTAAATCAAAAATTACCATGCCAACTTCCCGAACATCTAAAGAATCTGCCAATACTGGTAACACGACAGCGTTCCGGTATGTATGCTTCCACAGTCGAAATAGAAACTGGACCATATCAAGAATGACATTATTTGAGAAGAAAATATTTGGACCGTACAATTCTCCACACAGATGATTAATTGTAAAACGTGTGTTACCAGAATGAAAAGTCAAATGATCTCAAATGCTGTTTACACAGCTACGAAAAACAATTTAGCGCTACTTGGAATTGAAGATCTGAGAAAAACAAATTCATATCTCGAATGAACTATACAATGAAAATTTGATACGCTTATCAGTTACCTTCCTGTAACTGGGTGAACCTTCTAGGTACCTTCCTGTTATCAATTCATCAAGCGACCCGTGAATGTGCCGTAAGTCTTCTCATGGAAGTTGAATCAACCTTCAGACTGACCTCCTTTAATGGGAAAACAATGCCCGATTTCATGTTTGCGGTTCAACGTCATGCGTGATATAATCTAATGGCACGCGTGGAAACGTTTACATATTTATTACTCAGTAAATGCATTTAAAAGTAACAGGCTGATTAGTCGCAGAACGAATTTCTCAAAACACAATGGTGCATGGAATTCGAACAAAAAAACCGACGATGCGATAGACTGGTCGGCGTTTGTTACGAGCATCTTGCAAGACAAAACATCCATTGCTATTTGAACGCTCAGCTGATCGTAGGACAGCTGTGAGACGATCGAAATATTGAAGCCAGTCCTTGCAGTGACGATTTTCGTTTTCTACTGCTGTGAAATGGCTGCGGCCATCTGCGAGCAGAACTGTACATGTACCGTAGCTACAGATAAATATAATAACATACGTGCCTCTTGAGATGCAGGCACACAAATAAACATATGTAAAGTATAGATATGACGAGGATTTATTTTTAGAAAGTGTGCTTGAATTCTTGTTGTCAGAAGCAAGAAGTACTAACGAGTGATATAAAAAGTATTCATTTTCATCGAGCCTTTGGAATGTTACTACTTATGTATCCTGAACGCCGATTGTAGTTGTATCGCGCTGACATTCTAGGATGAGGTGTAATTCTTATATTCGTGTATTTTTGCAGGCATCTACTATCGATGGGCGTAGAAAAGGAGCATGTCTTTTCTGTCAGGAGTATTTTATGGATCTGTACCTTTTGGCAGAGCTCAAGACTATTTCGTTAAAGGTAACCACCGTCGACATGCAGAAACCACCTCCAGACTTCCGCACAAATTTCCAAGCTACACCACCACCTATTCTGATAGACAATGGTGATGCTATATTGGAGAATGAGAAGATCGAGCGACACATTATGAAGAACGTCCCCGGTGGACATAATCTCTTTGTTCAGGATAAAGAAGTCGCTACACTGGTTGAGAACTTATTCAGCGTAAGTTTGTAGCTTCTTAATGATAATTTGTCAACATCAAGTTAGGAACCGTGTTTCAAAAATTATGATGGAACTCGTAGAAACTGAAGCTGCTCCTGCTGAATGCCAAGGACAAGGATAAGGATCCCAAATATTCATCGTTGATGGCTCATTTACGTAAAATTGATGAACATCTAGGCCGCAAAGGAACGCGTTTCCTCACCGGGGACACCATGTGTTGTTTCGATTGCGAATTAATGCCCCGTCTTCAGCATATCAGGGTTGCCGGAAAGTACTTTGCTGATTTTGAAATACCAGACACTTTCGTTCATCTATGGAGATACATGCATCATATGTACAGGCTGGATGCCTTCCTACAAAGCTGTCCGGCAGATCAAGATATTATCAATCATTATAAGCTACAGCAGGCAAGTCGCTATCACATTGCTGTTACTTTTGAGTCAATACTACGAGCAACTTGATTCAAATGCTCATATTTCTTATTCATGTTACAGAGCATGAAAATGAAGAAACACGAGGAACTGGAAACACCTACGTTCACAACCAGTATTCCGATTGAGGTCAACGACGATTAAATAATCTTTGTTCAAAACCTCAAGATCGTAAGGCACAGGCGTCCACTTCCGGAGCGTGAAAAACGAATTTGCTTAATAGGAAATTTGCGCCCAGGATTCCTCCGTCATTGCTTCCAAACAACTGCGAACAGTAGATTATGATAAGAGTATTTCGCCACACCGGCATACTTTTAGGAATGACAGAGAATTATTTTGATATGCTATTTTGAAACGCCGCACTTCACTATATTAGAATATCCTCGCGCGTTTTAGCAATTCGACGCCATTATCTAATCAATGCATAATTGCTAAATATTGAATAATATTATTATGAGTTTTACAATTATCATCGTCATTTTATCAAACCCATTCGAAAAGAGGCATCGTTCGAATTTTTGTCTCGAAATTTAATTTAAAGCACAAACACCAGACTACAGATAACAGGGCTATATTTCCGAATCGGTATGCATTAGACGAGTACTCGTAACTCAGAACGTTCCTAGATGATCTTAGTCTTGAATTTAGCTAATTCGCGACTGGATCCCAGAATGTGGAAATAAGCTTATTGTTTATGTACAAAATATATATATTTCGCGAATTTTCCTGGATTGCTGAAAGATGGAGGAACGTCGTTTGTTTGTTTGACAAACCTCGACTGTTCAGCATCGCAATGTTTCTGATTGTAAAGAATTTCAGTCCTGTTTCCATCGTTATGGTAAATCTTGAATCCATAAAAAAACATTAGATCGTCGAAACGAGTTTGCCTGATGACATGCTGAATAAATATTAACGAAAACTGTACAATGGTTTTCCCGGCGAACCCGGTTTTGGAAATAATGATTATTGGTTATTATTAAATTTCACACATATCTTAAGGTATGCTTGTGTTGAAATGCATTTCATAATGGAAACAAGACTGTACCTAAACGCATACTGCTTCGTTATTGTTATAGCGGTATAACCCTACACGTTATTAGAAGCGATAAGGGAATAGTTTCAAAAGTAAAATGATTATGTTGTATTAATTTCATAGACATTCGGTTGGAGCATGATCCACGGCTGCGACAGATCTTCCTTAAAAAATATTTGATTTTATTGCTCCTACTACTGCGTGTGGTTGTGTTTTAAAAGTGTTTCAAATAATATCCTACAGTCGTAAAGCTTATGTACCATTATTATACCTGTTACATCGATTAGTACGATTGAGAAATTATTTTACAGTTTTATGTTACGTCGTAACATATCGTCCGATTTTGAAAAGCAATTTCATTCATGGCAGCACATGACTGACACTGGTGATAATGAACCTATCTTCTCTCTCGTCTTTCCGTCTGTGTCCAACTATTCAACTAACGATAAATCATTAATGAATTAACAAAATACTATTCTGTACAATCATTACTATTATTATACAATGGTTTATATTTGTAAAGAACAATATACCAGTGTTTATAGTAAAATGTTTCCCAAAACATCTTTGTGATTCCATCTATCAAATTATAATTTATTTTTCCCCAATATTATTAAGCTCGTATGAAAATCAAGGTGCGAAATAAAAGTTCGAGTGGGAAGACATCATGCCACGTTAGAAATGATCTTAGGATCTTCAAGTCGCGTACGAATAAAAAATTGGGGAAAATTTCGTTCATTCCTGGTAAAACAAAATGTACGTACTCAACATTATCCGCCGCTCGGAATTTTGAATTGCTTTGATTATATTCAGTTGAAGATTTAATTTAGAGACTGAAATAAGACTGATATTTCTGAAAATATACGGAAAATTGCAACTTTAAGTTTAAAGGTCACGAATTTTTGCAAGGTGAAAATAAAGATTGCAGCCCTGCAGCCGGATTCACGACAAACACAAGTTTCGCGTGAATCCATAAATATTCCGCTGTGAAATACCTGCAAAAATGAATGATATCATTTTACTAGCATCATGAATAAAATATATAGATTGTAGCTCCAGTCATTTCAGAAGAAGAAATAGCTGCTGCAAATAATTTGATTCGATTATTGCATTTCTTTTATACGTAACATTTTCGTTATCGAGCAAAGCATGATTTTTTGCACCTTAGTTAGATAATCACCTAAGTATGAAACAATTCAGATTACATTCATTGAATATACTTCGGTTATCAAAAAATCAACTCATGTCAATGTAATGAATAAAACAGGGATCACGTGGTAGTGTTTTTACACACTACACTACTTTTCCCGTACAATTTTCGATGGAAACATTGCTTTGGAATCTTGAAATTATTCGGGTATAAAATTATCTGTGCAATAATACGTACCAAATGTATGAGAACGAAGCCAAATGTCTGCAAATTATAGCATCAACGCAAAGTATCTTGTAATACGTATCAAGTTGTTTGAATGGTATTGGAAATGTAAATTGTGCTGATACCGTTATTACATCTATTTCTCTGCATACAGGATGAAAAATTAGCATCGCTTTTCAGAAAACAATTCTGTCATGACTTACTACTCAACGAGTAATAAAGCATGTGATTTGCTATGAAAATACCGAATATTTGGTCGCGATATTCTGGCATGCTCATAGTTTGTACAGAAATAGATATTATTTGAAAATATAATATTCAAACAATAATTTTCAAAGGTTCTGCACGGCATGGACAGAAGCCACGAATATGAGATAACCTTCAATGGCATCGCTAATAGACGATACTGGACGAAATAGCTTCTGTTAAAAAGAAAATAATTTATTTTGCCATATCTCTAATGAATTACAGAAATATAAAGAATTTCAAACTACTTATGTACATACTTGCAAAGGGATAAAAAGTACAGATTATAATATAAAAAGATACATACTGGTTCCGTTACAAAATTATAAGTATACAAAATGGTGAGCATGATCAATTGAATGTTTTATCACATAAAATACAAATAACTGGGGATCTAACTTGAGTATTAAATGCTATTAAAAAGTCGATAGACTTGGTAAATGATGGTTGCGAATTACTAGCGCGAACGTCATTACGTAATTCTTTCGTTCTGCACGACTGAGGATAACGTAGGTTGGTCCCGATCACCTTGATATAAAGTAGCTTTAAAGCTGGTATCCCGCCGATGAAATTCAAAATAGCACAACGTTCTCATTGCCCTGTCTCTTCTGATCTCCCCATTCATAAATCGAACGTAGTCCGGATTTGTCGCGGCGTCGGCCATTTTCACTGCGAGGTCAAAACAACCATCGCAACGTAGTTTAAATTTCCCAACTACATCGAAGCGACTTTACCTAGCCAACCACGCAAAAATAATTATGAGAAATTGACAAAAACTCGCGAGTTTTCATTTTCAAATCATTTGTAAAATGAAAATCCACGCAACATTTTCCATCGTGGTTGAAATTATGAACCGTGTGGTAGAGAAACGCAGTGCACAGCTGATCAGTGGTCTCAGCGGACGGTCGCCGCTTGTTCGTAATTTTCGTACCTCCGAAAATTTCCTGTGAATCGAACCAACGAATACGAAAACACACACGACCGCCCATGAATAACAAATAATCGGCAATTTAGTGAAACAAAGTGCAATTGTTTGAGCGTTCGAAGTGCGCGTGGCCGTTCTTAAATCTCGACGTTTCAATGATTGCCATTCGGTAGGTACTTCTACCGAGTTATTTATTTTCCGTCAGTAATTTATCACAACCCCCCCCCCCCCCCCAACGTACCCGTCGAGACATTCGTAAAACTCGTGAATCGTGACGCAAAGAAAAAGCAAACTTCGCTAAGATATCGGGTTGCGTTGAAATAGCTCGTCTAACCTCAAACGTAACCACGCATCGAGATATATACGCGATCGATTCGAATGGAAGACAAAAACAAAACACAATCGGGTCGTCGATTCCACTACTTGCTTACCCAGCGTTACAAATGCCATCGCGATTCACACGTTTATTTTTCATTGAAATTTGACGTACGGTGTCCTCGCGGTCACCTTCTTGGTATGCATAATACGCGGTTCGCCAACGTAACGTTCGAATTATGATCGCGAGGTCCGACGATTAACGCTCACCATGATTTTAAGACTTTCAAGTGAGAAACGTGAACTTTCTTAACGCCAGGAATCACGATTATCGACTAGCTTACCTGGAATTGCAGAAAAATATACAAATAACGGGACAAATGAACGAGTCATGAAATTGTGACGTGTAAAGTATTATCGAGTGCCAAGTCAATCTTATACGAACGAAACGCGGAAGTATTTCGATCGATGGAGGCAAATGGCACGACGAACTGGTACTACTTATAAGAACGGTATCAAACTTTATAGATTTTCCATTTTACTACACGCCTCGAAAATCTGATAATTCGAGCCTGTGTGGCGTAAAAAAATCTGTATCACGCTACACCGCTTTAATCTTTTTTTTTATTTCTTATCGGTCTATAATTATATCCTATACGTGTTTTTCCACGCAAATTTCACGTCCACGCTTTGACGGCGAACAATGTGAACAGTTAATTTATCACATTTGAAAGAAACTGAGCGTTTTCCATGAAAATTCATACTCGCTACATTTTGTGGTCGTGTAGCACGGACTATTCATCGGCATTCAACGTTATTCGTATCGCGAACCAACTGCTTTTACTTATTACCTCAGCCAACATGTCAGGTATAAAGAGTTGGCAACAACACGAGTGCCGTTGGTGGCTGACGAGAAGTCCGTACTACACGATAAACAAATCCAGTGCACTTGCACTCGAGCGTGGCATTTCAAGGAAAACGCTCGGTATATCGACTCGCAAGAAAAATGAGTGGGAGTACAGGTAAGGTTTGCGAGACGTATTCTGGCGAAAATATTCAACCGAATGACATTATATTATGGTAGTGATGTAAATTCGGTGGTAAATACGATGATTCTCCAATCCCGAAGTAATTCTTACGGCTGCGAAGTGTTTGGAAAATTATTGCCTGAGAAAAAAGATTATAGATATATGTATATGTGTATATATATATATATTATTTTTTTAAATTAGCTCAATATAATTATATACAATCGTTTGCAATTTCACGTAGAATTTTATATAATTATGTAATATATAATATATAAATTATATATAAATTATTTATTTATATATAATTAATATTTAATAATTTTAATAATATTTAAATGTAATATTTAATAATTTGTTACCATAATTATATAGAATCTTTTTTTCTTGGGTAACCACTATGTATGTGGAAAAAGGGGTTGATTCTTACGTAACGTGTAAGGCTGGTTTATAATTTAATGGATGCGAATAAATCACTACTTAGCCATCGGTCGATCTTGCTTCGCGGCAATGAAGATGTTTCGATATTCGACACGACGACATACGATGGCAGAATACATCCTTTATACGAACTCCCGCGTGTATGTACGTATATATGTATGTATATATATATCTGTATAGATGTATGTATATCTGAGCACGAGGATGTAGTTATGTCGAAGTTTTTGACGCGTGACTTGCGGTTACAGCTCTATCTTTATAAACACCGAAATAGATGTCGGCCAAAGATTAAATTACATTCGCATATTCATATACATATATCCAATACACATTTTTAAGAAGACTGACATAGAGAAAGAAGCCGCAATGATGTGCGGGTAACGTTTGGTCACAATATAACAAGCATGAATTTGACGAAAAAAAAGTTACGTCTATCACAGGCTTCCGATCTTTGGTTTCTTCTCGCAAATAACCACAGAGTCTTGGGTTAGGCTTGGTCATCGAGGTTATTCGTGTTGATAAGCTATCGGCACGACACAATGTGTTTCATAAAGATGGTATAATGTCACTTAAGCTGGGCCGACCACATTCAAATTTTGAATTAGGTGCACGATTCGCAATTTAAGTGCTCCAGCCATTTTTGATAGTGAATGACAGGGATTTGGCTGTTAGAAACTATGATATCAGATTTCACAATTTGTTGAAATTTGTTAAAATCCATAATCTTAGTGAGATACGCCATTACCATGATCTAGAACATGCGCGCTCATCATTTGAAAAACGGGTACTTTTGAACCAGGAGTTTCTGTGACAATGTGGTAAAGGTAAATGTGTAAAAAAAGTTTTCCCGTTGGTTTCTCCAGTTTTTTTTACCAACGAACCGGTGCTGTCTATACAAATAAATTGAGAGTACTCTATAAATACCAATCAATGGATCCAAACCAATGGAATGAATTTCGGCGACGTGACGGTCGTATTTCATGATTCTCAGATTTTCAATTGAATCATTTTCGGTTAAGCCGAGAATTGCATTGTGGCGTTCTTGTTTTGCCTTTCGTAAAACTGAATTTTTCGGTACATGAGGACGCTCAGGGTCCCCTATCTTCATTCATTTATCTACATCGTTTCTGCGCCAGATACACGGCAAAATATCACACTCTACCATTTTTGTTGAAACGTTGATTCTCCGTTTGCCTTTTAGTTGACGCTTCTTACGATGCTAAATCGACGCATCGAAATTCTCTAGCACACACTCCATTGTCACGTCTTGTCTCGGTGCGGGCTTATTCGTAACCATTCCTGAAAAAATACTTCCGCATTCCGTATATCCTCCTGTAATCTTCAGGTATATTTCACTCCGAAATTTTACACCTTTTAAATGAAATGGGTCACGGTATCGCGATTTGCCCCCAAATTTTCTCATATAAGGTATCTGTCCAAACTTTTTGCAGCAGAACAATGAACCTTCTTTGACATTGTTTCTTATCTGAATACTTCACTGCCTCTGGAGACACAATGGACCAAGTTTTGTACGGTAGGCTTAGATTAAACGAAATTTGGTGCGTCGAATTCGAGTCATCCAAAGTTCCATCTATCTCTCAACTATTGAATGTAGAATCATTATTGGATTTAATTCCGTGAAACGCAAGAACCTTGATCCAGGTGTTATATCGATTTTTCTGCAGAATCGTATATATATATTCTTAAAGCTTATAAAACCATTCTTGTCAGAATCACTGATTTCAGAACTGATTCTGCGGTAAATATCAGAATTTGGTACGAGTGGTTTTTCCGATGGATCCACTAGTCCCTCGTAATCCGGCGATAATATTGCTTCTAAAAGCCGTGGCACGAATCGCACCATTTTCTAACTGTATAATTTCGCTAAATCAAATAAGTATTGACCAAGCATCAATCATCTGTTCTTGAGCAGAAGCGTTTGGTTATTGAACTGACGTTGTGCCGTTGTTCTTTGTATTCTGAATTGCCCGGCACTACTGTTCGGCTTATATATCCTGTATGCGGCCTACAGTGCCTCTATCGGAACTATTGGGTGCTGCGTTAGAGTAAGATGTCAAACAGCCGTGTTTTAGGTGTACCCACCAGAGAGGCGCTGATAGCTTAACGGCCAAAGCAAGAGTACAATTTAGTGATTATCGTCTTTGCTGGTGCTGCAGAAGTACTAGCAAAAATACGGGAAACATAGAAAACTACAAAAAATAATATAAAAAAATAACCACAAATACAAAATTTACAAAATGGGGAAACGTGGTTGAAAACCTGCACGTGGTCTTTCCTGCATGCGCGCACGTAGCATAGCACCCTACGTCAACAGCAGCGCATCCAATTTCAACGAATTATTTTATTATTTCCGGGCCGAGTTTTTAATCTAGGAATCTACGATTTCAGAGGAATGCGGACCAAGTTCGTAGCTATCGAGAATCATTTTTTTAAAAAATTTATTCCGAAAAATGGGGAGCTAACAAGAAGAGGGCGCGAGCTTGGGATCGCCGATTCCAAAGTTCTTTTGGTATGTTAAAGTACTTCATAATAGCAGTCTAAGGTGTGGCGCAGAGCATGCCATTCACAGCCGTTTCCGAATAAACAAATGAAAATATTCTTTTATATATTCTTATACTGGTAACTTTGTAAGTTGTAACGTGGAAACGGCGTAGCTCAGCGGATAGGCGCTCGACATCCACACTGCCGCCCCGGGTTCGATTCCCACGTCGGAACTTTTTTTTATTCTTTTTTTTTCTTTTTTTTTCTTTTTTCTTTATTTCTGATTTTTCTCACAATGCATATTGCTAATTCAAAGGGAAGGTGCTATGGAATAACAAGATTAACAAGGCTATAATTCGCTTAAAAACGTAATTCATTTTTCAAATACAATATAAGAGTAAACGATTATTCGTCGCTATCGTTTGCATTTTCGGCGGAACTAGTGCACTCGTACGGATGATATTTGTCGTAAAAACAGGTAAAACAAACATTTTTTTCGCACCATACGCATGATATAAATGCAACGCTGGTGCACGCGCAATTTTTCTTCAGAAGCGATATCGGAAAACAAATTTCGTTTACATTCTGGAATATCACTCGCTGTTTCGTCAATTTTGCGACCCACCAAGCATATTTTAACATATTGTTAAACTTTGGCGCGCTGAATTGGTGAAGAACCAACGATTGTATTTTGATCGCATCTTCGCGCGACGCCATTTCTCGCGGTTTTTTCAACAAACTAGGAGCGTTTTGCAATCGTTTAATTAAAAGTTTAACCTGACGATAGAAATACACATCGCATGGTTCACAAAGAGGTGTACACTTTGATGGGATAAATTTCAGCGTGCAAGTCACTTCTCCATCATTATTATTAAAAATCTCGTCATGCAAAGCGCTATTTGTCTGTCCACCCCAGGAATCGATGAGCGTGAACTTTTCGTCCTTGACGTGAGGAACGAGAACTGTTTCCAGATACCATCTATACAGGTCTTTCGTGAGTTTTCCGGATTTCGAACAGCATACCTCGACGTTTTTAAATTATGCAGTTAATCTATCCACGGTCTTCGAAACAATAGGTCCAAATTCATTGGATGTCTCGTGGAGGCAACTAAAAACTTTCGAAAGCAACTTTCCTGAGCAGTTACTGTATATTGCACGATGTATGAATGTGTGACTATGTTCAAGTTCGGTTTTTTGACGTTTACAGTTTCGCGCCCTTGAAGTCCAAAGATCTGTTATACGTCGGTTGGTATTCACAACCCGTCTGATCTGTGTTAATAACGAAATCCAAATCAAATTTTGGAATCATATGTCACGTTTGTGTCCGGAATCTTCCCGCTATTTCAACGGTCTCGTGCAGAGTTGCGACATCCCTTTTGCTGATATATTTCGTAATTTGCGGTGTGCCGCAAAGTTGACTAGTTCCGGCGAAATGCACCAGTTCCGCCGAAAATGCGAACGATCGCGACGAATAATTGTTCACACATATATTGTATTTGAAAAATAAATTACGTTTTAAATTGAATTATAGCCTTGTTAGCCTTATTATTCTATACCACCTTCCCTTCGAATTAGTAATATGCATTGTGAGAAAAACCAGAATTAAAGAGAAAAAAAAGAATTTAAAAAAAAGTTCCGCCGCGGGAATCGAACCCGGGACGCCAGTGGGGAAGTTGAGCGCCTATCCGCTGAGCTACGCCGCTTCCACGTTTCAATTTACAAAGTTAGCAGTATAAGAATATATATAAGAACATTTTTACTTGTTTACTCGGAAACGGCTGCGAATGGCGTGCTCTGCGTCACACCTTAGACTGCTATTATGAAGTACTTTAACATAATAAAAGAACTTTGGAATCGGTGATCCCAAGCTCCCGCCTTCCCCTTGTAAGATTACTCACGTATTTTGGTTGCCGTTTAAACACTGTTTATTAGCCGACATTGTTGTTCTGGCGCAATGATCGGAACAACTAGAGCAACTCAGGGCAATCGCCAGAAATTAACTTCTCCCAAAAAGGGGGACTGGTCTGAAAACGGTTTTTTGATTTCCATTTGCCAGATTTTAAGTTTGCAGAAATACTCTTCTGGACCAATGTAGAGCAACCTTGGAGCAAACCAGAGCAATTTTCGAAATTTGGAAATTCCGAAAACGGGGGGCTAACATTCTTTACTCTGCCGAGCATCCAGTGATCTTATTTGTCTGATATGAAAGCATTTTCCGACTGCGCTAAGATCCCAAAGCATCTAAGGATCCCGTTCTTCCGATACGAAAGCATTTTCCGACTGCAATAAAATCCCTGAGTACCCGAGGAGCTTGATCTTCCGATACGAAACCATTGTCCGACTACACTAAAATCCCTGAGTACCCGGGGAGATTGTTTTTTCGATACGAAAGCATTTTCCCACTGCAATAAAATCCCCGCGTATCCGGGAAGCTTATTCTTTCAATACGAAAGCGTTTTATGATGCACTAAAATTCCGCACCGAATCAACAACCAGGCCAACGTCCGTCTGGTCGTTAAAAACATTAATATTTGAATATTCAGATTTCAGAAATGCATGATCGAAGTATTACTTCTAGCACACGATATGCATTCACTTTCTGTAAATTTCGCCACTCATGAAATGATATAATAATCGGAGGAATAAGCTCCCCGAGTACGCGGGGATTTTAGTGCAGTCGGAAAGTGGTCTCGTATCGAAAGAATGAGATCCTTGGATGCTCCGGGATTTTAGTGCAATCGGAAAATGCTTTCGTAACGAAAGAACAAGCTTTTCGGGTACGCAGGGATTTTAGTGCAGTTGAAAAAAGCTTTCGTATCGGACAAATAAAATCACTGAATGCTGCGCGATTAAAGTGGAATAGTGCTATGATTTCATTTTCATTCAGCTGGATCCATAACATATGTTTGAATCACGTGTACCGCTAAAATCCCAATTTTTATCGGGAGGTTTTTTTTTTCTATATCGGATCGGTGTCCTCGATTGCATTTAAAACGCGCTAAATTTTGATGCATGCTTCATTCCGAAATTACGATTGCTTTCATGAGGGATAGTACGGACGGTCTAGCTTGATCCTAAAGTTGAGCCGACCACAAAATCTCAAAATTGGCTGGAGCACGAGAATTGGGAGTCGTGCATTAAATTTGCACTTTATTAGCACTAAATTATGTGCTCAGTCCCGATTCAAAATTTGGATGTGGTTGGCACAGCTTAAGTGACACGAAAGATGTCCCTTAACGAGCACCAAATTTGACCGACAATGCAATTTTGCAATAATTGATTCTCCATCCGCTATTAACAGCGCTCTAGTGTGGCGTCGACGTGTCGAATTAAAAAAAACAACTTGAAATGAATTTTTCCATGAAAAAAATCAAGCATCAAAATCTGGAATGCAGCACTTGAAAAGCATTCAAAAAGCACCTTATTTTGCCACAAACCGCAGATGTTTTTCTGGCAATGCTCTGCTAGCTTGACGTCGAGTGAGTAGAACAGATAAAAATCGACTTTCTCTCTTGGAAGGAATCGAGCACCTAGTTTTTAAATTCAGCAACTAATTAGCATCTAAAGAGCACCTAAAGAGCATCTAATTTTGATGCTATCCACGATTCAATATTCCAACATGGCTCTGCTAGCATGATACACGACCCGTATTACATGTTTTTGACGCTTAAAATTTGTTCACTGTTCCGACTAATTCCAAAATTGGTTGGACAAATCTATTTCCGTCCTGGCCAAACGAACGCCATCCGCCAAATATCGAATTTCACTTCGGGGTGGAAATTACGTCCGTATTCCATGTTTTTCGCGTTCAAAATTCTTTTGGTGCTCCGACTAATTCCAAAAATGATTGGACAAATTTATTTTCGTCCTGGACAAACGAATGGCACCTGCACTCTTTCAAAATTTCATTTTGGTGGTGCCAATGTCAAGTGCCAATGCCTTCACGCGATATTGTCAAAATATTCCATAATTCACTTTGCCAAACCAAAGTTTCTAATTTTATAAAAATAAAAACACAACCACTCCGCCAAAAATCGAATAGTTTGATATTCTGGCAATGCAAAAAATATTCTGTACAAGTTTCATCTTCCAAGTCGCATGCGTGCAGAAATGATTGCCAATTTGGGTTTTTTCGTCGATAATCAGATTTTGGAATTTAAAAAAATGAATAAACATATCCGCCATCTTGTGCGTCCACGCAAATTTTCACAACGAACTCGGGACGAATAAATCATATTGTATCGCCTCAGAAAGAGAATTTGTAATTTAGTATGATAAAACGCTCCGCGCTGGCTTACACAGCCTGACGAACGGCCGTACGCAAGCGCCAGTGATTCTCACCGCTGTACCGCGCGCGACCGCCAGGTTCGGCCGCCAGTTTCAGCAACATCTCTGGGAGTAATTCCTACGAAAATACGAGATTGTAGTATTCTCATATGTATTGGTATAATCTAAAAAGCAAGAATTACTATAGTACCTTTAGAAAAATTACTTATTTACGATTGGAAAATTCCAATTGTCAAAAAGTGATAGTGAAAAATACCAAGTTTCGTAGAAATAAATGCAAAAGTTATCACTAAACTATAACACGCGTTGTCAGAAATGTATGAAACTTTTATATTTTTGATGCGAACCCGCGTCGATATGGAAAGCACTTGTACTTTTTGAAACTGGGACTTAAGACAAGTTCTAAAGGACTATACGAAAAATGACCGAAAGTCTCCGAGTTGTTCCGATTCAACCGACGCGCGGATACCAGAAATGCCGTGAATCATTAGGAATCATTCGACAAGCGATAATTGCAACAAAGAAGGTAAGTACTCACTGTATAATAATGTAGTAGTATAATATGCAACAACGGAATAAAACCGAAGTTGATTCCCTCGTGTCGGTTTACTCGTGAGAAAACCGTATGTCCGTGAATAAAGATGTAGGCCTACTATGACCACATGTATGTATCGGGTTTGAGGTTAAGGGTGTTGAGACAAGCACCGGCATTTTCGATTACAGAACAATTATTTTTTATACTGTTTTTATATTACAAAAATAGTTGAAGATATCAAGGATTTTGATTTTAAAGTGTTATTTATATGTAGAAGCACATCTCGCAAATGCTTTTGTTACTTACAGGAATAAGCTAAGCGATGGCAAATATTATATAAGTAAACATTGGATGTAAGTGTCATGAAAGAAGATAAATCTAACAAATGATTTTATATTAAATATTTGTAAAATGTTTGAATCATTTCTTTGCAGGACCGGCGTATTGGACCGGCAATTGGTCGTGCGAACAAGCGTACGGCCCTACGGGCGAAGCGGCACGGCTACAGCATTCTGTGTGCGCGTGTACGTCAGCGTCACGCAATAGGACCACGTGACCCCCATTTTTAGTATAGTGATTTAGAGAAACCAAAAGGCCTCATACCAAAAACTGAAAGACTTCATTTTGCTCTGGCCAAAGCACCATACTAATTTTCGTTTTTTGAGTTCATGACGAATTTTAATACAGTGAATTGAAAATACTGTTATTCTCCTTGCGTGAAAGTAGAATATTTTTAAGAGTTATTCTAATCGAAGATATTAATTGTGCATTAGTATGTAACTCGATCTCGATTATTCCTAAATTCTTAAATTTTATTGTACTTATAGATATGGAATTAAGCCAAGTTTGCCATGAAATTTCTCTAAGTGTACCGAATTCGGTATGGTTTGCCAGCGAAGGGTTAGGAGAGATTTGAGATGCTCCTCGGTTAACTTAGATCTATAAACATGCTTCGTGTACTTCAATTTGGAAAATCTTTCTTCACACAAGTAAATAGTACCAAAAACAAAAAACATCCCATGAGCAAATTTATGAAAATGATCAAATTGTACCGGTATAATACACAAAAACATCACCAGATGTCAAGTGTCGCGGTCTTAACAATACACAATATGACAATAATAATTTAACTAGCGAATTTAGCAAGCGTATATTCTATCAGGGTGTATACTCGGGGACTTGTCTGGAAATTATATATAATGGCAGAAAAATTAAAACGGTCTTGGCCCTTGGAACTTATTGGAGTGATCAGTTTGGCGTTAAGGCTGACAGTTTTGGAGACCCCTGCTTTAGACGCTCGAAACAAAAGCTATTTTTACGAATTTTTGTTGACGTTGCTATGATATATATTAATATAAAAGTTGTTGGCCTGAATAAAAATATTCCTAAAATATTATTTAAAAAATTGTTTTATTCATTTTATTCAAAATTTATTTACTAAAAAGGCAACTATTCAAAAAGTACGCAGGTGCCTTACGTCGTCGATTTCTCTGCAACAAATCATCGGAAACATAGAAATTAAATATTATTAAATGAAGTATAACTGTGGCTTCGACCGAACTACAATTATCAATTTATGTGCTTAATTAACAAAATGGCAGAAAAATCTCTCTCGAAAAATAAAGGAAAAAAGTGATTTCCTTCCGTGATTTTTACGATAAAACATATAGTAAAAAAATAAAATTGTTGTATGATCTTAGTTCGGGCGGAACTTATAGTTTACACTTTAAAATTGCGATTGGTCAACAGTTCATGTGCCATCTTGACACAATTACGTGACCCGATATGAGCTGATTTCAATAACTCGCAGACAGTTAACACGCAGTATCGAACGCTCTAACAATAAGTTGGAAAATTAGTCGCCATCGATATCGAAAAATCCCAATTACGTAGCTGGATGAAGTTTGTGGACAATCGATTCAGTTTCGAGTTATAAGTCGTGCGTCGCGAATGCCTACGATGTTATTTTGGTTATTTGCGTAAAGATGTTTCGACCCGTAAATCACGAGGTGACCGTCGAATGCTTAGCGCCAACGTGAAACGCGATAAATAATATAGATGACGAACGTGTAATATAGAGTATAAAAATGATTACGAATTCCAATTTTTATTTGCTGATCGAATACGAGAAACGGGCCGCAAGTAGTACCTAACTCAAAGTAAGCACTGTAGGAATTTTGAGTTTGTCATTTCAGTTTGACAATTGCATGCAAATTACGGTGAATCCGGTCCATTATCTTGTAAAATTCGTAATCCAAATAAGAAGCAGCCTGCAACCGAAACAATTCATTCCATACACTGCAGCTCGATTTTTGAAGGGTTTATTCATTCGCGATATTTTTGCAACTTATTCCCGGAGACGGTTCGGCTTTAGTGAACAAATACAGGTTCTACAAACTCGAGGAACGCGGTTCATATGCATTTGTAAGAATTGGCACACGAATAGTGAGAAAAGTACGATTCCACGATACAGAGCCACACACACGTGTTCGTATTGCTATCACTACTCTACGAATATAGCGTGTGAAACTTCCCATACAGGCGAAATGGCTTACTGTATAAATACACGTAAGTATAGACACATTCCATGTGTCTTTTTTCCACGAAAGGGGCACTGGCAATTTTACCTGCTAATGTTTTTTCAGATAGAAGAGGACAATACGCGACTACATATGATTTTTTCAAGATGGAAGAAGGCCTCAGTGGTGAGGAAAAAATTGTTTTTCGTCTATTTTCTGGTTTTTTTTTTCAATCTTTGTCAATGGTCATGTCATTTTTACTTCGAAATTCATCTGAAATCACACTTTTTCCATTTAACTGGTACCTACAAAGGGACGGTTTACAATTTTGTTTTCAAATTTTTTTCTCGTTAGTAAAAAATCTCACCATTTTGAAAATGATTCTTAATATTTTGAACTGTACCCCATGTACTTGTTAGATAGAAAAAGTTTAATTTTAGATGAATTTCGAAGTAAAAATGATACAACCATTGACAAAGATTTGTTTTAAAAAACAGTAAATTGACGGCACACAATTTTTCCATGGCCACTGAGGCCTTCTTCCATCTTGAAAAA
The DNA here is from genome assembly GCA_963969455.1 of Arge pagana. Lineage (NCBI taxonomy): Eukaryota > Metazoa > Arthropoda > Insecta > Hymenoptera > Argidae > Arge > Arge pagana. Next base: position 17,123,327 of record OZ018311.1, on the reverse strand, counting down.
ATCATGTAGAGTTGCGTATTGTCCTCCTCTATCAGAAAAAAAATTAGTAGGTAAAATTTCGAGTGGCCCTTTCGTGGAAAAAAATCGAAAAATTAGCTCAAAAACCTCCTAATGAGTTTCTCGACGATGACGGCATATTGTTTTTCCAAAAAGGAACTGAAAATAAAAAATATTCATGCCAATAATCGTTCAAATCCGATCAACATTCGCAAAGTTATGATTTTTACAAAATTGAAAATTTATTAAATATTATCTTGAGAACCAACAGTAGCGGGGCGATGAAATTTTGGTGAAATGTCGTTGATCTATTCTCCTTCGAAATGGCCATAACGAATCATTTTTCCGAGACGAAAAAAACGGGGTGGCTGAGTTGACCTGGAATGTGCCATATACATCATGCATACACAGGCATCAAGATACGTCAGCTTGACTCTGTGACGTAGCGAATCATGACACCGACGCCAACTGCTGCGGAACAGATGTCACCGAATCATGCTTTCCTCCTTCTCGTTCTCGTCGTACCACGCTCAACGTACGCCGGTGACAGAGTTCAAGTTTATTGTTGTACACCTCCGACAAGGAGATAAATGATATCGTTGTACTCTCGTAATTTACTTGGCACTCTCTATGTTCCCGCTATTATTATCCACATCTCTATCCTAGGCTTTTTATCATCGTTAGAAATGACCAACGATCAATCAACTGTCGTTGCCCACCCACGAATCTCAGGTTTACCGTCACCGACTGTGAACTTCATCATTCTTTTTATTCATTGAATTAGGGAACTCGGTTGGGGCTTAAAGCAAATCATAAAATCAACAGGGACTCACTTGAAAAAAATACGCTACCCATAAGGTGTGCCTATGAATGATAATATCAGACAATGAAAGGTGTGTATACGATTTACCGTGATAACGCGGAACTTTAATGAAAAGTGCGTAAACATTGGGTAAGCTTCATTCTTTTGCTCGAAGGATATTGAATCATACAGCATATATTTGAATATTTAATTCTACTGATTCGAATAAATTACTAATGAAAATATTATTTCTAAAGACCACAATTGAAACAAAACTTTCGAAAACAATACGACGACTCTAGCGAATAATAGCGGCGATTTTCGACTGTACACGAAAAAAAGCACTAGACCCAAATTGCCACGAATGGGAGTACCATATACATTTTTTATTGATGACTAACTTCTGTATTCGTATTTCTAGTATGTCATGAGAAAAAAATATTGTGCTGAATACTAATTAATATGTTGGTCAATTCAAAGCTAATGCAATTTATGTTACGTTTAACAAAAAAAAAACAAAGTTACATTATTTTATTGCGAATATTAGGAGAGATATATTTGAATACAAACATATGTGTACGCATTTCATGTGTCAGATGTACTTTAATTGGAAATTGTTTTCAAGTCTTCAAATATTTATTTGGTCAGACAAAATACAAAATTTGTTAATTTTAGTATTTGTGATAGAATTGAATTAGGTGCTTTTATTCGAGGAAAAAATTTGTTGTTGCTTTGATTCGTGAATAGCTCGTTTTCAGTTATACTTTTCGTGCTAAGTTTTTTGGTGTTAGTACTCGTTAGAGCCGTCGAATTGTATATTATCTCTGCGAGAAAAAAACAAATCCCAACAAAAATACATCAAAGTAATGCCAAAAAATAAAACACGCTAAGCATTGGATGCGTGTAAGAATCAGGCTACGAAAGGTGTGAAATCAGGAATTCGTACCAAATAGTTTATTATAATTAGATGGGAAATAAATATTGTGTTTAAAATTAGACGCACTAACGCAACACCTTATTAATAGGAATTGCAGCTCAACAATAGTTGAGCTGAATTCTTTTGTTTGATAAACATGAAAATATATAGAATATATATGCACCAATAACTTCGCGTGCCACGATTGTGTTGTAACAGTCATGTAAATGGAGTTGACTGAGTTTAGCATTTCTTAATAATCGCACTGAAATTCTTATAACAACATGAGAACAATATCTGTTCATTTATTGATGCAAATGAGTTACCAATGACGTAATTATGTCTCAAACGATCAATGGAAAATTAACATTGTACGTAATAAACCCCTATAAAGATGGCAGACCCAACTTAAAAATCTTGAATTTGAATTGTGCCAGAATTAGGTGCTTTTTACGTGCCATTTAGGTGCGCAAACGATAAATTAGGCGATTTACAAACAAACGATTTTCGAACAATTGATAAAAAAAGAAAGGTTTGCCAGGATTTAACGACCTAGCAGTCCGTCGTATGAAAGTAGATATTTTCTGTTTCTCCTATGCATAACAATTAAGTGCTAATTGAGTGCTTCCCAAAACCGTGAAAAAAATATAAAAAATGAAAATTTTCAAAAAATAAATAAATAGAAAATAACATAAGATTTATTTATTTCAAGGTTTTTGGAAGCACTCAATTAGCACTTAGATCTTATGCCTAGGAGAAAACGAAAATATCTAATTTCATACAACGGACTGCTAGGTTTTTAAATCCTGGCAAACCTTTCTTTTTTGTCAATTGTTGGAAAATTGTTTGTGCACCTAATTTATTGTTTGCGCCCTTAAAATGCACCAAAAAGCACCTGATTTTGGCATGATTCAAATTTAATAATTTTAACTTTGGTTTCCCATCGTTATAAGGCAATTACAAAAGTGAGTAACTATTTTTTACAGAGAATATATTCCCGTGAATCAGTAATCAAAAAAAGAATCAATTTCATCAGAAGAATAACGTAACACCGCAATTCAAAATGCCAGCCAAACAAAAAAATCACAGGAACGTTAACCCAGAACTGACGATGCGGATGCAGTCGAAGACGATTCACTGTTTTCATCTGCCTGGCCCACACGACGAGGTATCTCGTGTAACAAATCATTCGAGCGTTGTGTTTTTTGTGTAAAAAACGATATCCAAATCTATGTTCATCGATAGCTGTAGCGAAATCTAGAGACAATCGAACTGGCGAGAACAATCACGACAAACAGTCTTGATTCTCGCTGAGTACCCTTGCTAAAAATAACACCTGAGGTCATTATTGTCGAGAAAATATATGGAAAATCGAAATCAGTCCATCTCATACCAGCATCAAGATCTAAAGACTTCTGCGAGCCGATGTGCGATAATCATTCGTTATCAGGATTTGGATTTGGAATTAAATTAGAGAACTACAATATCTTCACATCTGCAGAACCTGTTGGTCGAGTTCATCGGTTTCAGTCAGATCATAATATTTGGTATCAGTAGAAGTCGTGTAACATTTATTTATAATTACTTACAAAATTATTTCGAATCGTTTATCTATATCTGTATCGAAATCAGGCACGTGGAACTTATTCGTATGGAAAACATGTATCAGGCATTTTATTATATACGAGCGGACCCGGTAGGTTGACGTTGCCCTCACTCGCGGCGGATTGGGCTGTTGTAATAAAAACATACACGCTGAAAACGTCCGTTTTCAACGACTTTCGAAGACATTTCGCATATATATGTATTTATGTATGTGTGTATGTATGTATGTATGTATCTTTGTATGTATGTATGTGCATATGTGTATACGTCGATAATAAACTGTAATGTTTTTGACGAATCGTGCAAAACCAAGATAGTACTCGCAAATATTGGACGATCATCCATCTCCTGAACCAAAAATAAACGACATTTTCCTTGTAGATTTTCCGGAAATACGGAATAAGAATTTATTCCACCTTTCCGGAAAATGTAGAAGAAAAATCTCGATTATCTTTGATTCAGAAAATAGGAGATTGTCTAATATTCACGAGTACTCTCTTGGTTCTGCGTAAATTGAGGTACATTTTTGCTACAGCTAAATTACCACTGTCACATGTATACTTGACTGTTGAAAATTCATTCCGCAACTTTTAATGGTTCACTATCAAATCTATACTTGACTGCTGAAAAGTCACTGGATTATTCCAATAGTTTACGCTCAGATCATTAATGTATATCCATTATGTTGTTCCGCCTTGATTAAAAAGTGCTTCAAGAGGGGGGAGGGGGGAGGGGGTCGTATTGATTCTATGACTTACAGAACCTTTGAAAATCGATTCCACTACTCTCAATAGTTCATTTTCATTATCATGCGTACATACTACAACTGATAATGGAATCACGAATATTCGTTAAATCGCTAATTTTTGTGGTAATTAGAATAATAACAATAATAAGTACGGCATAGCGAATGATAAATACCATTCTCAAGTGTTTTTGTAATGTTAATTGTGATAATATATTAGAATGGTGGACGACGGTAGTCGGGGAGCACGACCAGACTGGCAGTTGACCGCCCCTTACTATCATAGTGAAGCTGTATAATTACGTAATTACGAATCAGAAATTATAATTGTCTGTAGTATTAACAAAAATTAAACAGATAATTTTTTACCAATTTAAAGGTAATATATCATATTATAAACAAATATAGACCGCTGTGCCCTCGTTCCCACAGAATAATCTTTATCTCTCACACTTTTCTTGCAAATGTAACAAACATTGATTTTCGAAGGGCAAGAAATCAGCGTTTTCACTTTGAAACTGCCCACTGTTGACTGCATGAGAAAAGTACAAAGTGAATTGTTTGTCGCAACCGTCTTCGCCGGATGCGGTGAATCCACAGTCTAAAAGTACATTTTCAAGTCCAACCTTGGTGTGGAATTATCCCCTATATATTTTTAATTATCGAGAACATTCATTCTGACAATTCTTCGTGATGATTTCACTACGCTAATGCAAAAAATCTTCATTACAAGCAAGCGCGTGACTAATTTAATTTCATTAATATTATCGTGTAGGTTTTTTCCTGCTTTAGGTTTCTTCAAATCATTCCGACGGTGAAAATATTTTTTCCTCTCGCTGAAAAAGAGCAGAAACTGATTTTCGGCAACGTTGACTTCCTCTATTTCGTGCAATTGTAGTGGCAGCGTAGCGACTTCATGGGATAATTTGTAGATAATAGTGACACAAACTTTTTATTCGAAAACTTATTCTAGGCGACCAAGCGGAAACGTGATTCTCATGCGTATGCCAAGAAAACATATTTATATTAGAAATTTGAGGCGGCGTATCTCGAAAACGATGCATCGTATAAAAAAAAAGACGGAAACAGTATTTAAAGTTTTTTTCCTGTTGTAGAATTTTGCAAATCAGCCGACGGTAAAAGTATCGTTCTTCCCAGGTGAAAAAGGAAAAAAAATGATTTTTGGCAACTTTGGCGCCCTCTGATCCATGCATTTTTTATCGCAGCACAGCGTTTAAAAAACTTTTGGATTTTTCCCAAAACCTCCCAAGGGTGCAGTGACAGTCGAAAACTTGGCTTGCAGCTATTCGCTTGCTCCGCTAACGATTCACGAAATCGGAAAGACTGGGTCATTTTTTTCCCCGGAAAACCCTTGTTCCGTGAGAGATTTATTGTACTAATTAATCGTCAAATAACTTGCGCTAACTTCATTTTTGTTTTCTCTTCGTTTTTTCATCACCACAGGCCAATGCATTCCTAATGTCCGAATGTGCTTCAAGGCAAAGAGGTGCGTTGGTCTTCGTAGCTTAATCGACTATAAAAGATGTGTAAAAATAGAAGCTATGCGAAATATCTTCGAACATCGTTAGAAACGGAAGTTTTCGGGGTGCGCCTTTTATTACCATAGTTCAGTGCACCCTCAAAAACATTGACATATGCCTGTAGGTGTGAATAAACGACGAATGCAATCCATGTCTGTCATAATTCAGCGTAGAACATGGTAATTGCGTGAAATAAGGGTATAAGGGTATTTTCGCCCTCATAGGTTAGAATTCCTAATGTTTGCCTTATATCATTCGAGAGTAATAAAAAAAGAAAAAATGTTGACGTAGGGTACGACCCGATAGCGTAAAATATACGGAAGTTATGATATGGCTGGTGCAATTTTGACGAAAACTGACCCACAAGACGATTGCGTGGAACTACCATGGGTAATAACTTTAGTACTGTGGTAATAAATTAGTAATACAAAAGTAAGAAAAAAAACTCTGTTCGATTTATCTCTGTTCGTAGTGGGCTGATTTGGCTGGTGCAGCTTGCTTTTGTGGCCGCGAATGCGAATACGAGTACAAGTGCGAGTGTCGCAACAGCTAATGAACGCGAGGGACTCGTGTGGGTGAACTTTGCATCGCTATTTCAAAATTTCGAGAAATTATTGGTAGTTCCATTGGCATCCGGAATAGTTCTACAGTTTCTAATAAAGAGAAAAAATAGTTCCGTCAATTCGACCCAAAAATGGGCGATAAGAAAAATTGAGGTGCTTACTTCCCGTAGCACCTCATTTTCGGGGAAAAAATTGTTGGTTTTACCAATCGATAGTTCTCGAAGAGTTCTACAGTTTCCTGTAGTTCAGAAACATAGTTCTCAATTGCTTATCCCTTGAACCGCTGAAAAGTGCGAGGTGCTGGTGTTTTTCAAAGTTCTATCGACAGTTTCGAAAAGTTTTAGGATAGTTCTTGTCATTTCCTATCATTTCATCAATAATTCCACCGTCCAATAATATTTTGAGAATTTTTAAAGAATTATTTAAAAAACAAACAACCCTTCATCGTGAAAAATTGCGAGATGCTGGTGTTTTTCAAAGTTTTATCGACAGTTCCGAAGAATTCTAGGATAGTTCTCATCATTTCTTGTCATTCCATAAATAGTTCCAGCGTCTAATACATTTTAGAAAATCGTTTGAAAATCCAACAGCACCTCATTGCGGAAAGGTGCGTGTTTTATTTTTTTTTCCTTCGAAATCTAAATTCTGTCCGCAGAAAACGAAGTAATTTTCCATGCCATACGTAGATTCTAGGCTTGACAGAAATGGCTACCCTCTGTTAAGGAGATGCAATCGCACTTAGCTGTTCTGAAAACGAAAGTCGATAAATTGATGGGACTGCTTCTAAAATGATCCTCAAACCTTCAAATGAAAATTCATTCAAGCGTTTTTCGATAAATTGCTTACTTTCAGAGCTGCATACATCCTTAGGAGGTAGCGCTTTAATCGTTCGACTTTCAATCGCATTCACTTCTTCTTAGAAAACGGGATGTAAGCGGCGCCCAACATTTGAGAGATGATTAATAGAAAATAATGCATCGAGGTTTTTTTCTCTTCTTAGTTTCTGATGAAAAAATTCGTGAAATTCTAAATTAGCAATTCTTTATCTGTTAAATACTAACATAAAACATGAGTACAAAAACAGAAACAAATAAAAAGTAACAAAAACGAACTAAACAAAGAAAATCTAAAAAAAAATTAAAAAGGATATGAAGACATTCAAATAGCATAAGAATACAAAAATAATATATGAAACGATG